>JAYXIM010002640.1:0-20195 GCA_037575425.1 Anastrepha fraterculus
CGAATGCCTTTCTTAAGAACTGCGCCATTGGCTTCTGTGAACCGCTGACACACATTTTCCAATCGTCTCTGCAGTGTGGTGTTTTTCCTACAGACTGGAAACTCTCGTACATCAGCCCCATTCATAAAGAAGGGCCAAAGAATACAGTCACGAATTATCGGCCAATCTGCATTCAGTCGGCCTTGGCTAAACTTTTTGAAAAGCTGATCCTACCGAAACTCTCTGCTGCTTTTGGTCCAATCATTACCACAAGACAGCATGGTTTTATTAGTAGCCGTTCAACGTCAACTAACCTTTTCGCCTACACCAACTATCTACTGAACTCACTGAATACCAACACCTGTGTTCATAGCATCTATACTGACTTCAGAAAAGCGTTCGATCGAGTTGACCATGACATCTTGCTATACAAGCTCAGGAAATATGGCGTCGGCGGCAAAGCGTTAGACTGGCTTAGGTCATATCTAGCTGGTAGGCACTTGCAGGTCAAAGTGGATGGCCACCTATCCGATGAATATGTGGCTAACTCGGGCGTTCCGCAAGGTTCTCACCTCGGTCCGATTCTTTTCAGCATATTCGTGAATGATATTGGTAACGACTTCAACTCGGAATACCTACTCTTTGCAGACGATCTTAAAGTTTATCGATCAATCACTAGTGTGCTGGATAGTCATCTACTACAACAGGACGTCGATAATCTCTCTGGCTGGTGTGCAAGGAACAAACTGGATCTCAACTTTAAAAAGTGTGCTGTGATGTGCTTCTCGAGATCGCGCACTCCCTTACCTGCAGTGTACACACTCAATGGTGATAAAATAAGGGAGGTGGATGACATCAAAGACCTCGGTGTCACGATTGACACAAAACTAACTTTCCACAAGCATATAGACGGAATAACTCAGAGAGCTTTTAAGATACTCGGTTTTATAACTAGGAATAGTAAGGACTTCAAGAATCCCTACTCCCTGATTTGTCTTTTCAAAACTCAAGTTCTTCCAATACTGGAGTACGGATCCATAATCTGGTCTCCATACACTGAAGCAGGCATTACTAGACTTGAAAGAGTGCAGCGTAAGCTCTGCAAGACCTTAGCCTTCCGACATTCATCATCAACCGCTTCAGCTACAGAAGATATCTACACTCGGTACAACATCAACAGTCTGCGGGCTCGCCGTCGCATAACTGATCTGGCGTTCTTCTATAAAGTGGTAAATGGTATTATTGATGCCCCGGAAGTACGCAGCTGCTTCGAGCTTGCCCCGGCTGGTCTCACTCTTAGGAATAGTCGTCTACTGAAAACAGTCGCTACTTACAAAAGCTACGTCTATCACGGCCCGTGCAATAGAATAGCCATCAGTGTCAACTCACTTCATGGTGTTCTCGACTTCTATGGTGGAACCTACGATACTTTTCTGCGAAATGCCAAAAATATCATCCTATAGATTTTTCTCAAGAACCGTCTGGCCCATTTTCTTTATCATTGTATTACTTACTAGCCCTCTATAAATTCTGTTTCTGTACCCTCTTTTTATTTGTATGTATATTGCCGTCTGGATGCATCAACAAACAAAATGACCGCTTTTGGATTTCTGAAAATTGAAGAGCGATTGTTGAGAAGCCTTTGCATACAAAACTTTTTGCTGTTTGGTGCATTATAGGGTTTGGAGGCATGATTTGGCGCTGTTTTTTTTTGCGAATTCCATTGGAAATGAGATGACTGTGAATGAATAACGCTATCGAGGGTTGTTAACTAGTAGGTTTTTTTTATTAATGAGATATGGATATCACTGACATATGACACCCGGCCACACAGCCAGCGGAAGAATGAATTTATTACAAATAAATTTCCCGATTGTATGATTTGAGGAAACTCTCCTTATAATTGGCCGCCCCTATCTTGCGAATTAACATCGCTGGGATATTTTTCTGTGACGACCTATATAGAACCAAACCGGAGCCTATATAGAACCAGTCGGACCGATTGAGGCTTTAAAACTCAAAAGCCGTGACGTTGTTAACGAATTAGATCTGTCATTTGCCAAATCTTTAATTATTAAGGCTGTATAATTTGCAGCAAAGCTGTGATATGAGCAGAAATATTTCGCGTAGATGGTTCGTGGTTCTATTGTAAAGGGTTTTTCAATAAGAGGTGTTATTTTTATATTCAAAGAAAAATTGTATTTTTTAATATAAATGATCGGATGTTTATTTTATTATAAAGAGGAAGGTGTGCCGTTAATAGTGGAAAATAACATCAGGTAAATGACTAGGTATTGAATCGACCCTGGCTATTGGCGTAGACTTTCTCTTTCATGTGGCCCCAAAGAAAAAAGTCACAAGGTTATCACCTCTACGAGAGATAACACGGTCCGGAAACTTTTCCCGTAAAAGATCAATGGTTTCGTTGCTTGTGCGGCACGCAGCGCCGTCTTGTTGAAAATAAACGTTGTCCAGATCAATACCATCCAATTCCGGCTATAAAAAATCGTTAATCATCTCCCGATAGAGACAAATAACCCTTAAGTTACCATTATTTGAGCCCATGTTTTCTCTTTTGAAGCTATTTTTCACGTTATAAAGTGCCTATAATGGCGTTAGTAGCCACTTTAGGAACTTTCTGCCACTGACACTATCAACAACACTGCCCCATCTCATTTGCTGTCACGATTTCGCTGCATTTGCAGGTTGTCGGATGCTAAACAGCTTGGACAACAAAGTTGCGTAAGGCATAGAGTGCGAAGCTTACGAAAAGTTTCCAAAAATGCGAATCGTAAACATTAATGACTAAACATCGAGCGCCATGCCACACAGGCGATGGGCTGCCGCATTCAGTGTAAAGGACACAACCAATTCACGGTAGATTTGTCTGAGTGAGTTGCCCTTAAGCTCTTTATTGTGGCAAGTGTCCTGTTGCCGCCTTTTGAAATATTGATATGCCACTTGAAAATTGTCTGTGTCGCCTTTTACCGTTTACATTTTACCTCGTTTTGTGCGCGAGATTAGTGGCGCCCATTGTTTAGTTTGTATCCAAAAGCACAGTAGGCCCAGCACGACTCGTCACACACAATCAGTCAAGGAATGAGTTAGGCGGCGTTCACTACCTCAGCTTTGCAACATCACCATTTCTTTGGCTTCTTTTCTGCGCCTGCCCTTAGATTTTGTATTTTGTTGTAAAATGTTGCATGTTGTACCCCAGTAGTTACTTCGTGCTCATAAAATTGGTTGATGCGATAACCGCCAAAGTGTCGCTGTGAATGATTAAAATTACATTCTCCGCCTCCGTCGCTCCAACCAACACTTACCTTCGCTACGTCCTAACGCTTTAGCGGCCGATTTAGTAGTCCAAGCTTTTGCTCACATCCGCGCGTGTCCTCGTCAAAGTGTCTTAACGTCGCTATTTAATCGTTGCAGTAATTGTCCATTGTTGAGGGTAGTTTGTGCCACGTTTTGTGGCTTGTTTAGGCGCTTTTGCTCAACTGTACCTGGCATTCATTGCTTGCCTCATGGCATATTGTTGCGTCTGAGCGCCAGTTAAGCTAAGCACGCGCACAATTAAGCTCGTAAAATTTAATATTTCCACTTTAGAATTTAATGCTGCCTTGCTGTTGTTTTTTTGTTTGCTTGCAAAATCCCACTTTACACAACTTCATTTGGGGTCCAATTTATTAGCGGTATTTATGATTATAGCTTGTCTTATGTACTTAGAGTTTGGCGTGGCGAAATGCCAATGAAGGGCTCTAAGGCTCTAAGTTTCATCCATTGATTGAATGGCGCTAATATTTCTGGTTTTAAAGTTGTTTACAACAAATTATTGCTTTGCTTTCGTGACAGTATGCAACGGTATTATTGGTTCAATTGGATTTTATGTTACTGCCAATAATTTTTACTAAAAAGTAACCCTCGCAAATGGTGACTCAAGGAAGTTCTAGCTCAAAAATGAAAAAGTGGTCGTAAAATTTTATGTATCTGTTTTCACGAGTTTTTTGATGGTTTTGAAAAATTGCTAGAAAGATTGTAATATTATTGCAAACACAATTTGGGCTTGTTTGTCGGTTCATTTTCTTCAATGTGAGGTATTGGAGAAAACGCTTTAGGAGGGTAGGCTGCCTAAAACTTTGATTGGTCTAAAGCAGCTAGAAGTTCTTTCCGTTTCCGACTGCATGTCTCACTCAATGGCATTTTGTGTTGTGATTAATCCTTATAGGAATACCAAAACTATCAAATTTTTATTTACTTATAAATGAACTCCCGTCATGATAGGAAAACGTTTTTTTCGATAGAGATCTCCCCTCGACAAGCAATGTCAAACCACCGAACGTATTTCTGCCATGGAAAAGCTCCTCAATAAAATATTTGCCGTTCGGAGTCGGTTGTAGGTGCCTTCATTTGTGGAACAAAATCAAGAAACGCACCTAAAATAGGAGGAGGTGCCCAATAAAGGGTGCAGGTGCCAATTATATATACAAATATGCACATATAAAGGGTGGTTAAGTTTCAAGGGCCGGTATTGACTTTAAATAAAATACAATTTTTTTTAAGAAATTATTATCATTTCTCTTTATTATGATAATATTGGTATGGCTCAATGACGTATGGAGCAAAGTATTGGCCAAATGACCACCGCGGCTTCGGCGGCACACCTCCATCCGATGGTCCAAATTTTCGATGACGCTGAGGCATAATTGAGGTTTTATGCCGTTAATGTGCCGAATTGGCGCTCTTGAATTGTTGCTGGCTTATCGACATACACCTCTTCTTTCAAATAACCCCAAATAAAGAAGTCCAACGGTGTCAAATCACATGATCTTCGCGGCCAATTGACATCGCCGCGACGTGAGATTATTCGGCAAAAGAGCGTTGTCATCTCACGATAGCGAACACTATTCACAGTAACTGCCTGACCGGCCTCATTTTGGAAAAAATACGGCAAAATGATGCCGCCGGCCCAAAAACCGCACCAAACAGTCACTCTTTGTGGGTGCATTGGTTTTTCGGCAATCACTCTTGGATTATCATTCGCCCAAATGCGGCAATTCTGCTTATTGGCGAATCCCCTGAGGTGAAAATGTGCCTCATCACTGAAGATGATATTCTTCACGAAGTGCGCGATATGCATTTTGATTTGAACGCCGGTTTTCATAATAAGCCTGAATAACTTTAACGCGTTGCTCGATTATGTATCTTTCCATGGTTCAAATTGAATTAATCTGAAATTGAAAAATGTCAAATAAAATGCAAAAAAAACCTTGACATTTAGGTGTTGTTCATATTCAACATTGGCCCTTAAAATTTAACTCCCCTTTATATATAGAAACATTTTTTTTAATGTGGAGTGGTAAGAAACACTTAGTGAAAAATCGTAAATTCAAAACTTTATCAAGCAGGTATTTTTAATTCTCGGTGCTTTATATAATTTGATTTAAGAATACTTACATAAAAATATAGTACCCTTCGTAGGTGGCACGAGGGTGCGTTAAAATTTCATTCCTTCCGGAGACTAGCCCAAACGATTCATCATTATAGATGAAAAACCAGCATCGTGCTCAAAGAAGCAATTCACGATTTTTTTTCCTTAACAATGATCTTCTGACTTCAATTCTTGTATTAGGATCCAAAGATCCTAAATAAAAAATCCGGGAAGCAACCGATTCATGAATGCCTACCTAATTGGTGCGAACGTCGAGAGGTCGATATTCAAGATTGTTCAACAATATTTCCAACAGAACATTCAGTTTTTGGTCTATCAGTCCTTTTTCTGTTCTCGACAGAATCAGTTTCTGGAAATTTTTGCCAATTTTTGAATTGTCGACTGATTTGGATGATTATTTCCACAAAAAAATTACGAATTTTGCGATATGTTGTTTTAGAATATCCACAATTTTCGCAATAAGTTTCAATAATTTTAACGCGTTGCTCTCTCGTGTCTACTTGGCAAATGTCAAATATGTCATAAAAAAGGCGGGAAGGTAGGTTAGATGGCAAGAGTATCCCGGGTATACTACAAATAGCACTAGGGTTCCGTTTTGATATCACAGTGTAGACCATTACAAAAACTTAAAGGACGAAAAATCATCTACAGCTATCCAGTGATGTTGATGTAGTGAAAGAGAGAAGCGCCTCAGGCTATCCTGGAGAACTGCCTCAGGCTATACCCGAAAGACACAGTAAGAAACTCAAGCGTCTAGCCGCTAGACCCGCACATATACAAAGAAAGTGCTCAATAGTCTCTTTCTCAGCCGTATCCCCACAGCTTCTGCACTGGCACTGCCCAAGCTTTTCCGCATGAGTTCTGAACACCCAATGACCGGTGACCACCGTTATGAGTTTGGCAATTGAGTGGCGTTGGATCGCCAGCACTTTATGCGTTCTGCTTCTGTCGCACTGAGGTCAAATGTTTTTTAGATAGAACACAATAAGATAAAACTCCACCAGTCTTGCGTTTTTTTTAAGAAAGAAGCTGTGCAGTTTGTGTTTAACAATGGTCAAGGGGACACCGATGCCTGAAAAGGGGTTAGCTGAAACCGGTTCTGTCGACCCTTTCCTGCCAAGCTCATCGGGAATTTCCATTCACCTCATATCCCCATGCCCTGCAACCTAGATAAGATAAATGATTCCTGCTCATTCAATACGTTTGATCTCTTCGACCAGAAGAGAGCTGCAACATGGGGATGACAGGGTCTTGATCGCAGTTCCCTTCGCATTTTGCATGCCTACAAGATCGTAAAGACCTGAGCCTGAAAACACTACTAGTTTTCGGCAGTTGAAAGGAGACTTAAATATTGGCTGATTTAGAGAATCAGCTCTAACTCCAGATTCAATTTTGAATCCGTCGGTGAAAACAGAGGTACCTATGTCCATGCAGACTCTCTCCTCTTTCCAATTCAGCCTGTTTGGAAATATAGCCTTAGCACAACCATAAAACCCCATTTCGCGAGTTGAGAGAGCTATACGAAATACAGAAAAGGAAAGAGAAGTCCACCCTCAAAATTCTATCAGGAGATTGCCTCCAGAGGCCGGCTTCCTTCCATCTAATTGCGCTCTGAGCGTCAATGGATTGAACTTGAACATCAACTGGAAGTAAGTGTAGAATGACGTTAAGGGCGGCAGTGGGGCGTGTAGAACAGTGATGCAAATACATTCAGCACTCCGCACTCTCTCTAATTAAGTGGTGTTATAGCCATTCCGAAGGGCTAACCACCAAACAGGCAGCCATGTGTTGAAATTGGCAGAACTGCTAACTTGTACATCCAGAGTACGACACGTGACTTGAGACCAATCATAGATTTACAGAAGTAAAGAGCTATACTGGCCTTCTTAACTCGATTTTCGATGCGCAGTATTACACCAAGTTACTTGACTTCCGACGAGAATGTAAGAAACAAGTGGTTTAATCTAGGAAATCTAAAAGGTGAAGGTTTGCATTTTCTGCTGAATAGCATCAACTTCATTTTATCAGAGTTGACTCTAGAACCGCGACTGGCATCGACTGAGTACAGGCAATGCTCCATCCAAAATTTCAGCCATGACTAAGATACCTTCCATAAAATATTCACTACTGACATCTAGGCATTACTTTTGAAAAAACCTGAAATAGGCGTGTGCTCATTTCGCTAAACACGATACATTTCATTCTACACACGATACATTCAATCAGCATCATGAAATCACAACAACTAATATTTTGAAACATTTAACTGAATATCAATAACAATTTCTTGCCTTCCTGCTACGATCCAGTTCAGTAGGATATTAGTGCCGCAACAAATTGATTAGAACTAATGATCCTTCAAACCTCCTTAGGAATTCGTCATTAGTGTAGTAATAATTTGAATTTGGTTCCCACTCTGTGAGGCCAACATACCTGAGATGCTTAAACTAATTGACCATTGCGAATTGAAGCTTTGTTAACAATGTGGAAAAATCAAATATAAAATAACATTTCCCAGAAGTATAAGAGGAGTGTGGAAAACTGCGTGTGTATGTGGGTATGTGCGCATGTAGATCACTTTGTGTTCACTGCTTTAAAAATGCATGCCATGGAAATTATCACTCAACAAATCATTTCAAATTCAAATTCAAAATCATTCACGTGATACCCCGTTGTTACGCGTGAACGATAACCCGATAACCTCAGAAACTAATCAATTTGATGGATTTCAACAACAGCAAGAAAAAAATGTACAGATTACAATGGAATAACAATTAATTAACCAGCCATTGAGCCAAAAGCCAAAAGAAAATGACAAGAACAAAATGCAAAAGGCGTAGCGAATCGTGACGAAACAAAACCGTAATCAGAAATTTCGTTGAAATGGAAATATGAGAAATGCGATCGAGCTGACGGTAAGCCGAAAGTGAGTGTAAGAAATGGGAAGAAAAAAGAAATTGAAAAGCAGTGAATTATCGAAAAAGCAGTGGGGAGTACGGCGGGATCATAAATATTGGGAACTAATGAATCACACAGAACAAATAGTTATGATAAATACTTTGTGAGCTCAAGAAAAAAGTGAGCCGACGAAGGGTTGATGGCGACAAAAAGGAAAGAGAGAGATAGTGAGTGAGCGAGTGAATGAGAAAGAGAGGGGAACAAAAGAGTGTATGTGTGTGAAGCAGCAACCCAGCCGATTGAAGCATCGATCAAAGCAGTGAGTAGGAATCCACAGCTATGCAACTTGCAGTGATCTTTCAGTTGCGACTACTAAAGCAGCTAAATGCCATTTAGCCGATGAATACCTCAGCACGCAACGAGATTTTGTGATGTACAATATCGATGCATGGCCTGGCGATACCCCTTCTCACAGGCACATGCAACGCTATGACTGACGGACTGTCAATGCGTATCGTATGTGTGTGTGTGTGTGTGTGTGCGAAGTGTGCGTGTGAGCGAGCACAAGCGGGTGTTGCGGTTGCCCTACGGCGTTGGCAATCGGTGTCACATGTCAATATCGAGTACAGCGAGGGGAGTAGACTTGAATTGAGGGAGCCTTGGCACAGCACATGCGGCTCTTCTTGCGCTCCCCCCACCATTTCATAGTTTTCAAGAAGGAGTTGAAGCAGCGTTTACTGACGCATGAAGATGCCAACAAATCAGTTGTTGTTGCTGCATGCGCATACCCTCTACGCGTAGTGAGTTTTCTGACAGCTCTGTTGTTAGCAACGCCCATCGTGTTAAACACAATTCATTAATATTAATGGTTTTGATTTTTTTTTTGCTGCATTTTTTCAAGCGTGCTCTCTTCGAACTAAGCATTTTTCCTCCTATCAAACTTAACGGCGACTAAGTTATTCCATTGTCGATGTACGTGACTTTCTTTCACCTAACCCGTTCAATCTCTTGGCATTTTTTGCTATACTTGTGTACCCTGCTCTATGTGAACTCAACCCAATCGTGAAAGCGTTGCGCGATACACCACGTCAGTCAACCAACCAGTCACTCAGTCAACCGTTGCGTACGTACATCCTTTCATGCGTGTCTCTTGAGCTACCGACCGAACTAACAACCAAACCAATCCATCCATCCATTCATCTAGCCATCCAAAATAGTCGACCAGTGCGTTTTCCCTTTTCCGATTTTTTTTGTGTGGTTCTTTTCGCAGTCTTGTCACTCTTCTTGTCGTCTCCTGGGTATTTTCGTTTCATTTGCGTCTTGCTGTCAAATTTTCGTGCAACCTTCCCAACCGAAAAACCAGCATTTTGTGGCAACTTTTCTCTGCCATCACCACAGCTGTTGTTGGAACTCTGCTTTTCCATTGTTTTTTTTTTTGGTTGAATTTTGTCTTGTGTTGTTGCGCGTATTTTATTGCTTTATTGATGGGCTCTTATCGTAAATATATCTCCCTGTGCTATTGTTATTGCTGTTTGCTTTTTTCATGGGTACGCGTGTAATGATGGATTGCCTGTTGTCTAATCGTCATAATAATAATCGGTTAAGGTGATACCGTCTGATTGCCCGATTCGACTGTCATTCGTCGTCGAATTACCGCACACAAAGGTTATTTGACAAGGTTTTTTTAAATTTTTTTTTTATATTAATTTTTTTATGGCACTAATCATTCTCCTCAAGCATTTGTATAAAGAGATCTGATCGCATAGCGTTTGGAAATTTTCACCTTCAGGAGATATGCTGATTCAGCATATTTTATGATTTGCCAGTATTGACTGATTTCGAATGCATATTCTCATGCTCAGCTTCTCCGATTTAAGGATTCGGCGGAATATTCTAAATGGTTTTTAAATGAGGCCATAAAAGGGCGCACCCAAATCACGATATATACGAGAGGGTTCAATAACGCTCCGGCTATTTTTTTAACTCCTCCAAAAAATAAGATTTGTCGAACTCTCAAAAATACGCTTCAGCGCTGACTTTCACGTTTGAAATGAATTTATTTCCCGCGAGCCATTTCTTCATGTTAGGGAACAAGAAAGAGTCGCAGGGAGCCACATCGGGTGAATACGGGGGCTGCGGAAGCAATTCATAACACAATTAATGTAGTTTGGCCGCGTCAATGGCCGGGTGAAGGTGCTGGTGCGTTATCGGGGTAAAACAGCACCTTCATTTTCGCCAAATGTGGCCGTGTCTCCTTCAATTTTTTATGAAAGCGGTGCAAAAACTCAGTGTGGAATTGTAAAGTGATCGCTCATCCTTTTTTTAAAAATCCATGATGATGACACCGTTCGCATCCTAAAAAATTGTCGACATTACCTTTATGGCCCATGGGGCTATCTTGGCCTTCGCCTTCTTTGGAGCATTTTCCATTTCTAGATATCCATTGTTTTGATTGTTGCTCTGTTTCTGGTGAATAATGATGAATCCAGGTTTCATCAAGGGTGACAACTTGACGTAAAAATTCCTTCGGATCTCGCTTAAATTGCTCCAAATACTACTTCGAAGTTAACAGCCGCATCCGCTTGTTGTTGCTTGTGAGCAATAGAGGCACCAACTAACCAATCATTCAGTCTGAAATTTGTTTTGCCGTCATTTGATAGATGGCAGCACACTATGCTAACACCAGCTTCCCTCAAGAACGCCCCCTGTCATCAAAAACGGGTACTTATTGAACAGCTTTCGCAAGATGAAGAATCGAGGCACGCACTACTATAAAAATATACTATACTTTGTTGATTTGTGGATGGATCTTCTACTCCGAGAGGAACCTTACATGACCCTTGTATTATAGGTGATTAGGAGTACAAAATGGAAGCAGATTATTGTGAGAAAGTAAAATTTAACTCTTTCAAACCGGAAATCAATCAATAGGTAAAGCCTGATTTTGGTGATTGTTGAAGCTTTGGAGTAGATAATATAATATCTACTAGCACCAAGCTATGGGGCTACGCTAGGCGAACTCCTTACTGGAAGGGTACAACCAAAAGACGTGTAAAACACTCATAACCCTCCCCTCCTCCCCTCCCCCCCACTGCAGACTGTAAAATCATCTGCACATGATCCTTATTTGGTCTACGGACTCTTGCCATTTCTGTGACCAAACTCAAGATACTCCAATGCACCTTGAAACATCTTGGCCAATTGCAGCCAGAAGAAATGCACATACGCTCAATCCAACCCAGCTCTATCCCAAGCTTAATAAGGAAACTGGTTTTGGATGAGGTATTGTGATGAGTGGAGGGCACAAAAGACGCCCTCATGGTCTTGTGTGCAAACCTCATAAAAAATCTAATCTAAGCTAGGTAATGCAATATATATAAGTTTTTCGTTAATTCTTAGTGGAACGTAGGACGTTAACTACCTCAGAACGCCATCGGATACTTTTTGATCGCTATGATCCTCAATTCGCTCCATGATAAGCGGAGAGTTGCTATTTCGGACTCGATTGATTTTCTGCAGGTTATATAAGGCCTTCTAACTGCACGCACTACTCGTTGGAACGTTATTCCTTTACATTTCCTTCTTCGTACTTCACAGGCAGTCCCGAACTGATTGGTAACCCGAAGCAACTCGGAAGTGCTTATTTTTCGTCGCCAGATGACTCATAGTTTGCGTTGGAGGCAACCTTTGAGGCTTCCCAAGTGGTGCACCATGTAGCAACACAGATTTAATGCACGCATTGATCATCCTTAGATTGGTACTAACGCTTACGTTATTGCTTTGCCATAGACGCGCGAGAATATCGCATGCAGATTTCGCTTTGTATGCTCAACATTTATATCAGAGCTTCTACTAGCGTCGATAATGCTTCCAAGGTAGCAAAACTTCTGCGCGCACTCGATTTATTGCCCGTCAACATTCAGCGACTCTGAGGTGGTACTGTTGAGATGCAATGTTTTAGTTTTAGCGACATTTGACTTTCAGTTGAACGAAGTGGCTGATGTGGGGTCGTTGTGAGAGCCTTCAGATCAGAAAGCTTGGGTGATAGTAAGTAGATGTCATCGGTATAGGGTGGGTATCTCGGCATGGTGTTGTTAAACTCCATTGGAAATTGCGCCGATCTACAGCATGAAAAGTAGAGACCATGATATATTCGATAACTAAAAGAAAAAAGAATTGAGAATAGTATACACCCTTGACGCACGCCACTCTCAACTCGGCTCTGATAACTCATCTTTGTGGAGCACCCATCAGCTTGCACTGGGGTAGCTTTCTTTAATAAAAGTTAAGAGTTTCTCTGGGATACCTCTTCTCCGCAAAGCTGCCCAGATGCATTCACGCTTTACGCTATCAAAGGCTTTTTCGACGTATTTCAAGACCAAGGTTTTGTGTGTAACTGCTCGTCGTAGATTTTGTTCACATTACAATATTCGACGTTTGCGTGATGCCCGATGTGAAGATTTGATTCGTTTATAGGAGCAAAGGTTACGGACAACAAGTTCGGTGGCAAACAGCACGCAGCCGGGGCCCAGGCGGATATGGAGAACAAATGAAGATATTGTCCTGGGCTGCCCTGGGACTTCCAAAAATTACATGCATGGAAATATTGAGAAAAGATCTTAAACTGCATCCCCGTAAAATTTCAATCGGCTAACCGCTTAAGTCAAACGAGTACAATTTTCGTAAAACTTTCTGCGAGACAATGTTGCCTAAAGGACAGAACAGACTCAATAATGGGTTGGTGCGAGACTACCATTCAAGAACGCTAGGTTTGAAACTCCGTGCATGAACATCAAATAATTGGAAATAAATCTTTCTGTCATGAGAAAGCTCCGCATAAAAACTATTTGCTGATCGGAGTCAGCTTACAACTGTAAGTTCCTCCATTTGTGGAACAGTATCAAGACGCACACCACGAATAAGGGGGCAAGGTCGGCCAAACACCTAACCGAAGTGTAGGCGCCAATTTTTCTTTTTTTCAATAAAAAGTCATCCTTCCTTCAGTACCCAGACATGGTTTTAGCAAGATGGCGTCACACCGCACATGAGCAGAGAGACCATGGCGATGCTGCGCGATTTCTTCCCTAACAAACTGAGTGTCATCCTCTTTTCAGTGACATATCCTGGCCACCAAGGGGCGACCCGTTGGAATTTTTTCTGTTGGGTTATTTCAAAAGTAAAGTCTATGAAAAAATTCAGCGATCATTCTCGCATTAAAGAAAAATATCGATCACGAGGTTAACGGCATCTCAACATCACTGCTGAGGTGCCTGGCACTGAGTACGGTGGCCAGATATCAAGAGTTTATCCGATGTAACAGTTAAAATACCCTATGATCAGAAAGTACTGGCCTTCAGCTCCTTCGACAAATTCTCTTTGATCTCCTCTATCGCCTGAAATCTCCTTCCACGAAGTTGTAACTTCAACTTGGGAAACAAAAAGAAGTCGCACGGGGCCATATCAGGTGAATTCGGTGCTTGCACGATGGTATTTACTTGGTGTTTGGTTAAATAATCCAGCACAATTTGCGCTCGGTGCGATGGCGCGTTATCATCATGGAAAATCCAAGAATTGTTTGCCCACATTTCCGGCCGTTTGCAACGTACAGCATCTCTCAAGCGCTTCAAAGCGGATAAATAATATTCTTTATTGACTGTATGGCCCGATGGAAGGTACTCGTGGTGCCACTGGACACCCTGTATCTAAAATGACTTGCCCGGTAACCCGAGGCATAAAAAATGCAAAAGTACGTAACCACCCACATCTGGAATCCCGCAGCGATTTTAATCCACATTATTCAGTCACTACGTATTGTTTAGAAGTTGTTTAGAATTGAAGAAAATCTAATTTTTTATAAGAAAATCTATGAGCGGAGTGAGAGACGCAATTGAAATTTCATGCTTGCTTACGATTATAAAACAATTATCGCGGAAAGCGGGTTCGACCTAAAAATCGACCACGAAAGCAGCTGTGAGATGCTCACTTTAATTAAATTTGCCGCTCGAATTCATTACAAGCATTGGCCCGAGTGAACGCGCGGTACAAGCAGCGAAAACCCACCCGATGGATTTGATAGCTAAGAAGACACCCACCTGGCAGGCACGCTAATCACTTCATTGCGGCTGTTGAACGGCAAGCGTTGACTGCTGAGGTGGTTTGTAGTTTACAAAAATAACTGCTAATGGTAAAAAAAAACATTTTGGTCTGGATTTGAAACAGTAAGTGCCGCCGAGGCAGCCCCCACCCACCGTGCTGATCATAAGTCAAATTTCAACAGATCATTCTAAGGCACTTTGAAGAGTCGCACATGCGCTGTGGCTCTCTCGCGCAAAAGGTGGGTATTAGATACGAAAAACATTTATCACAAGAATCGCCAAAACTAAGAAAAATTATTTAATTACTTCTAATGCAACAAAGGGCTCTGCTTGAAGTGCTTATTCATTGCTCAGCAACGTGGGCAACGAGCGTGTCCGATTTTCATTTATCTCAATACTTATGCGCATAGTTTTTCAATCTCACCATCAAACTGTCAAAGCAGCAGCAATATGAGCTAATAATAAAATGCTCTTGCAGCATGTGGTGTGTGTGTGTAGGCACTTATACTTGTATGTGTTTACACATCATTATTCATTATCAAATAAATTAGTGGGTCGTTATGGAGGTGGCAACCAGAATCACAGCGAGCGCGCATCACAACAACACCCATCCAAGTATATCTATGAGCCACGCACTTAGCTGGCAGGATTCTATGTACCTTCTAACTAACAATCAATTTAAGGTCATGCAGAACATACACATAGCCACACATATCTACATACGCAATCCTATGCCACCAAACATGTGTCGGCTGCTGCCCTAACCTCCTTTGCCCAACCCTTCGCCAAACTTCGAACTATAAAGTCATAAATATTGGGCAGCCAACTTTCACAGTCAAGTGGAATGTCAGTGTGTGTGTATGTGTGTGCACGTATATCAAATAAACTATTCTGTTATGTTTAAGGATACATATACACGCATACACATATGCGCTTATTTATGGTTGTGTGCGCATTGTATGCTCGGATAATTTTAATTGAAGTTGGCGCAGAGTTTCTAACAAAGCAATCAATATTGAAACAATAATTAAATAAAACTAATGATGCCACTGACAGTTATGCACTCCACGTAACATATTTTATGCACATATATGGGTACATTAGGGCGGAACGATTTGTATGGCACAACTTTTTCGACATCACTCCTAGTAGATTCGGGTTCCATATTCAATTTTAAGAAAAAAAGTACATTAGAGCATAGCGCTAAAGTCAATTAAGAGCCCATAATTAAGTCACTTAACATTTTTACAAAATTCGCAACATGTTTAGCCCTCTTTTTCTTTATTAATTTTCAATAAAAATATAGTTCATTGTGTAGTGGAAACATTTTAAATCAAAGATCTAAACTTTGTGCAAAATGAAAGAAAAATTCAAAAAATCATCAAAATTTTTAATTTTTAATTATAATTTTTGGACAAATCTGGGTTCAAAGTTCTATGCAAAATGAAAAACAAAAATTAAAAATTCAAAGAAATTACTAAAATTTTAATTTAGAATTGTTGGACTAATCTGGGGTGCAAAATGAAGAAATAAATTAAAAAATTTCAAAAAATCATCAAAATTCAAATCTTACTAATCAGAATTTTTGGACAAATATGGGTATGCAGACTTATAGCCCACTCAATTTTAATAACAACAAAGTGAACGTCTTAAATCTCTTAATATCATGGCGATTTTTGACATTTTTTTGCATATGAAACAAAAATCACATTTATAATACTTTACTATTCTTCTTCTTCTTAATTGGCGCGATGACCGCTTACGCGATTTTGGCCGAGATTAACAAAGCGCGCCAGTCGTTTCTTTCTCGTGCTAACCGGCGCCAATTGGACACACCAAATCGTCGTATGTCGTCGTAGAGCTCATACAGCCCATCGTTCCATCGTCTACGATATTCGCCGTTGCCAACGTGCAAAGGTCCAAAAATCTTACGCAGAATCTTTCTCTCGAACACTCCAAGCGTCGCTTCATCGGATGTTGTCATCGTCCAAGCTTCTGCGCCATACGTTAGGACGGGCATGATGAGAGTCTTGTAGAGTGTTAGTTTTGTTCGACGAGAGAGGACTTTACTGCTAAATTGCCTACTTAGTCCAAAGTAGCACTTGTTGGCAAGAGAGATTCTACGTTGGATTTCAAGGCTGACATTATTATCGGTGTTAATGCTGGTTCCTAAATACACGAAGTCTTTTACAACCTCAAAATTATAACTGTCAACAGTGACGTGGGTGCCGATACGCGAGTGCGCCGACTGTTTGTTTGAAGACAGGAGGTACTTCGTTTTGTTCTCGTTCACCACCAAACCCATTCGCTTTGCCTCTTTATCCAGTTTGGAGAAGGCAGAACTAACAGCGCGGTTGTTAAGGCCGATGATGTCAATATCATCGGCATACGCCAGCAATTGTACGCTCTTATAAAAAATTGTGCCTGAGCGATTAAGTTCTGCGGCTCGTACGATGCTCTCCAACATCAGGTTAAAGAAGTCACACGACAGCGAGTCACCCTGTCTGAAACCTCGTTTGGTATCAAACGGCTCGGAGAGGTCCTTCCCAATTCTGACGGCGCTGCTGCTGTTGAGCAACGTCATCTTACATAGCCGTATTAGTTTTGCGGGGATACCAGATTCAGACATAGCGGCATACAAGTAACTCCTTTCCGTACTGTCGAATGCAGCTTTGAAGTCGACGAAAAGATGGTGTGTGTCGATTCTCCTTTCATGGGTATTTTCCAAGATTTGGCGTATTGTGAATATTTGGTCGATGGTAGACTTTCCAGGTCTGAAGCCACACTGATAAGGTCCAATCAGTTGGTTGACGGTGGGCTTCAGCCTTTCACACAATACGCTCGCTAGAACCTTATAGGCGATATTTAGAAGACTAATCCCGCGGTAATTGGCACAAATTGCAGGATCGCCCTTCTTATGGATGGGGCAGAGCACACTTAAATTCCAATCGGCAGGCATGCTTTCATCAGACCATATTCTGCATAGGAGCTGATGCATGCACCTTACCAGCTCCTCGCCGCCATGTTTGAATAGCTCAGCCGGGAGTCCGTCGGCGCCCGCGGCTTTGTTGTTCTTTAGCCGTGATATTGCTATTCTCACCTCGTCATGGTCGGGTAACGGAACGACAATTCCGTCGTCAACGATTGGGGTATCGGGATCTTCACATTCTCTATGACATGCGCAGCTGTCACCGTTTAACAGGTTCGAGAAGTGTTCCCTCCATAATTTAAGATTGCTCTGTACGTCAGTTACCAAATCGCCGTCTTGGACAACGCCCCGGTCTTAAAACCTTCTGTAAGCCGCCGAACTTTCTGGTAAAATTTTCGGGCGTTGTTCCTGTTGGCCAGCATCTCAAGCTCCTCGCACTCACGTATTTCGGCCTCTCGTTTCTTGTGTCGGATAATACGTCTCTCTTCCTTTTTCAGCTCTCTGTAGCGATCCCACATGGCTCGCGTTGCGCCCGATCGCAGCGTGGCTCTATAGGCGGCATCCTTTCTTTCTGCGGCAGCATGACATTCCTCGTCGTACCAATTGTTTTTTCGGGCTCGCCGGAATCCGATTTCTTCTTCGGCGGCGGTACGTAGGGAACGAGAAATGTTGCTCCATTGCTCGCGCATGCCGGTTTGTTGGGCAGTGCTCTCCGAGAGCAGGAGTGAGAGTCGAGTAACGAATCTTCTGGCTGTCTGTTGTGATTGCAGCTTTTCGATGTCGAACATTCTTTGCGTAGGTAGATGTACGTTTTTTGCTGCACAGAGGCGGGTGCGCAGTTTGGCTGCAACAAGGTAATGATCCGAGTCGATGTTGGGTCCTCGGATCATGCGTACATCTAATACACTAGAAGCGTGTCTTCCATCTATCACACCATGATCGATCTGGTTTCGCGTTTTTCGATCAGGAGACAGCCAGGTAGCTTGGTGTATCTTTTTATGCTGGAATCTGGTGCTGCAGACTACCATGTTTCGGGCCCCGGCGAAGTCGATCAGCCTCTGTCCGTTACCGGATGTTTCGTTGTGCAGGCTGAATTTTCCGACTGTGGGACCAAAAATTCCCTCCTTGCCCACCCTGGTTTTACTATTAGGTTTGGAAATAAGTTCGTAGCGTTTTAACCCAGGACTTTTATTCAAACAAAAAACAATAATTATATCAATAAGCTAATCAATTATGTTATAACGTCTTCCCACCTTTCGAACAATTTTTTGATGCCACTCCGCCAACATCGTCTAGTCTGGTGTCAAAGAAGTTATTGAACCAGTTTTTAAGGACCTCTTTGTTACTGAAGGCAACGCCCTTCAAATAGTTTGACAGGGAGCGGAAAGATGGTAATCGGTCGGAGCAAGGTCCAGAGAATACGGCGGATGCTGAAGGATCCCCTATTTGAGCTCTTGGAGTGCGGCTTTGACGACTTGTGCAACTTGAGGCCTGGCGTTGTCATGAAGGAGTATGGTTTGACCATGTCGAGCAGGTTTTTTCAATCGAATAGCATCATTCACGTGGTGTAACTGGGCTATGTAGACCGTGACATTATTTTCGAGCTTTTCCCAGTGCATCATGCACCCATTCCCTCCCAGTCCCACTAAACACATATCCTGATCTTCTTTGTATGAGGACCCGGCTGGACTCGCGAGTTTGGCGTATCTCCTGGAGCCACCCACTCCTTTCTTTGCTTCATATTGGTGTATAGACACCATTTCTCATCTCCTGTGACGATTCGATATAAAAATCGCTGTTTATGACCGTGTGCTGCCCGATGGCGAGCGAGATGCAGAGAAGCAATTTGAAGCTGACTTTCTTTGTTTTTTTCGTTGAGCTCGTGAGGCCCCCAGGCTACCAATTTCTCGCTAAATCCCATTAAATGAAGATGATTGAGAATCGTTTTATGAGCGCAGTTAATTTTTTTCGCCAATTCATGACTGGTTTGGTTCTCCTTCAAAAGTTATTTGAGACGTACTTCATTGAATCAGAAGACCTTCTGCTGTGGGACGTGTCTTTGACGTTGAAGTCCCCATTTTTTAACTTTGCAAACCATTTCCGTGCTGTAGATTCGCCTAGGACACCTTGTCCATACGCGTCGCAAATGAAAATATTAAAACACTATGAACTTATTCCTCAACCCAATAGGGGCAGTCAAGCTCACTGTGTCAAATATGATTTACGTACGACCCAATTCGGAAACATTATAAATCTTCCAATAGGGTGTCTAATTTTGCGCCACCTTGAAGCTGCTTTTAAGATTTGAGGGGATCCAAATTGATTTTAGAGCTCTGCACTAGTGAACTTTGTTTTGCTAGAATTTTATGCAAAATTCGTAAGAACTAGAAAAAGCCACGAAAAAAAAAATTTACCCACCCTAATATTCATACAGCCATACAATATACATATATATATGTATGTGCCAGGAAAGTAGTCATTGAACTCAGCATTTCATTGCCTAGGTAATACATTTGGAAGTAGTGGAATAAATTAATGATTTGGTTAATGAATCAGCTTAGTGATGTGCGAGTTAAAGGTTATTTAACATCTGATACACCAGAGCTGCTTAAATAGAACAAATTTGTAAGAAAAGATCAAAAGCTTAATACTAAAACATACGATTTGGATTGTTCTTTGCTGCCTTCAAAATAATACATTCATCGAGTTGAATGTTTCGAGTGACGTCTCAGGAAAAGCTCAGACCGATAAGTCTATATAACTTATAAAATATTGCTGAAATATCAGTAGCTCATGGCAACACATCAAGAATAGTCTATTAGGGTCAGGGCGCTGCTTTGATGGA
>JAYXIM010002641.1:0-14316 GCA_037575425.1 Anastrepha fraterculus
TTCGTCCAATAACATCCAAACTAGACATAATCCTTAACCACAACGATAATTTTTTCGTTAAATTCGATGCTCAAACCGAGCTTCTTTAGCATTCATGTGAGAAGCTCTGACTTAGCAGTTAGATTTTCAATTCAATTACTGGTAAAAAGGTGCCTTGTAAGTGAACAATTTCAGGTCTTGGTACTGAGTTCTTATTAGCTTAGTCGGAAGATATTTTAGCACTAAATGGAAAATTTATAATAAAAGCAACTACTTGCATTGCCATCGGTCTGCACCGCTCGGCCTTCCTTAGACTTCTAATCGAAACCACCTAAGATATCATTTAGCTCTTAGTAGCCTACGGCCCAAATTTGTTGTAATGCCTATCGTGTGTTATCTTCGAAAGTATAACACTAATTTAAACCAACGCACACAATGGGCTGGAGCTATTGGTCTTTTTGGTCCGTGTATGCAGCTGGGCAAAATACCTTTCACTAAATTTCTGCTGCTTTTGTTTTGCATTTCTCGTATCCAAACGCTAGTTAAGAACTTACGCAAGTTCATTCCTCAACTTCTTCTTACTAAGCCCTTCATCTTCACATGCAGTGACGAATTTATAGTTGATTGAAATGCTTCGCTCCAACTTCAATCAAGATGTTGTAAAATTTGCATAATCTTAGAATTAAATATAATATTTTCTCCTGTGCAACTCACTCCACCGCGCACACCTTAATTGCCCGCTTTAATGTTCTGAAGGGATACTTATGTACTTCTGCATCATTTGACTAAATATTTTGTATTGTTATTGGTCTTCCACCGGCAATTACTAAAAGCCAATGCTTGTCGGCGAGCAGAAGTGTCTGTTGCCAGTCGATGAAGCAAATAGCCATTATGCGTCAATTTCCTGCAACTTACTTCGGCTATGCTCAAATGCTTGCAGAGTCATAGCAATTCGTAATTGACCCAAACTATTCAGTCAAAATATACAAGAAGACACACAGGATGCGAAGATGGCAGACAATTCAAAGAAATTACCACAACAATGGCTAAATAGTAATTGTTATGTAGGCAAGTTGGGAGAGTTGATGGGAGAAGTTTAATGAAGAGTGGCTTATAGATAGATTTTAAGGGCCAGAGAGTTGAAGAAGCAAGCGTGGAGTGAGATAGTAAGAGTAAGTTGGAATAAAAGGTCTGAGTGATGTCAGGTGGAGGTCAAGCCGCTACGAAAGTGTAAATTAGCTGTTGGAGGAATTGAAAGAAAGTGCATTGGATATTTAAACTGGGCTTAAGATAGCCGCCGTAACCGTATGGATTGGTATGTGGCTACCATTCGAAATTAGAAGAAGTGGGTTCGAATCTCCGTGATACACCAAAATGAAGGAAAAAGTTTTTTCTAGCAGCGATCGCCCCTCGGCAGGCAATCGCAATCCTCCGAGTGTATTTCAGACATGAAAAAGCTCCTCAAAAAAAATGTCCGTGGCTGGAATCGGCTTAAAACTGTACGCCCCTCCATTTGTGAAAAACATCAAGTCCCAAATAGGAGGAGGATCCCTGCCGCACAAACCAAAGGGGTTTCAGCGCCAATTACATATAAAAGACAAGTTATTATGAGAAAAGGAAATAAAACTCAATAAAGTAGGACAAATACTAAAATTTATTGAAGAAGTTGGGCTCGAAGAAATACTCTGAACTGAACTTATGAAGGAGCCACAATAGATCTTTCAGTCGCAGTGCAAAGTCCCCTCACAATAATTGAAATAAGAATTTTTGTTCTAAGGCTTTAGTTAATATAATTTTATTTTCTTCCTCCTCTTGATTGGCGTGAAAACCGCTTACGCGATTTTGCCCGAGTTTAAAAAAGCGTTACGCAATCACTCAAGGGACACCGGTGTTTCAGAGAAGGAGACTGTTGAGCACTTCCTCTGCAAATGTCCGGACTTCGCAGCTATACGATTCAGACCACTGGGTGCTTCTTTCTTCGACAGCCTGGGGCAGTGGGCCAACCTAAACCCCATCAATCTTCTCCATGTTATCCAACAGCTCTGGCTGGCTGTAGATATCTGCCTGTTGGAGGTCTCATAATGGTATCAAAACAACGCTTTAGTGCTACTTGGAGAGTGCCAGACTGTCACCACAACCATTTCACCTAACTACCTTAAAAAGGCGTCAAAACCATTTCTTTCTCATGCTAACCTCATACCAGTTGTTCACACGAAGTGTAGCCAAGTCCTTCTCCATCTGATATTCCATCAACGCAGAGGAGGCCTTCCTCTTCTTCTGTAACCACCAGCTGGTACCGCAACGAATGCTTTCACAGTCGAAGCGTTTGTATCCATTCGGAAAACATGACTCGGCCAACGTAGCCGCTGGATCTTTATTCGCTGCACTGTGCCTATGGCGTGGTAAAGCTCATACAGCTGATTGTTCCATCGCTCACGCCGTCACCAACTTGCAAAGGTCCAGAAAACTTCCGCAAAATCTTTCTCTCAAACACTTCAAGAGACGCCTCATCGGATGTTGTCGTCAACTGTTGTCTGCGCTTTTCTGAGAAATAAGTTGTGTGTTCCCCTTTAACAACAGTCATGGGGAAGATCATGGGAGACCAAATCAGTTCCCTTCCTGGCTAGCTCATCAGCAATTTCATTTCCTTCTATACTCCTACATCCTGGAATCCATAACAGAGAAATGTTACCTGCGATTTGATATCTTCCTTACAGGAGTTGACTAGTTTGGGTCTTGACTATCGGAAAAAATTGTAATGTCTCCGAACGAGCGCACTTCCCAAACAACCATTAAACATTGAGGAAACACTTTTTGACCGAACTGGTAGAAGCCTTATATGACGTTAAGATTTCACTTCATCGCCTGCTTTTCCCGATTTGAGCACCATTTTAATTTCTGCTTCTTTCCACTCAGCTGGGAGATATTTCTGGTTAAGTAGTGCTAACTTCATTGTCGTAAACTTCTTCGTCGGCAGCTCCAGCTCCACTTGGCGTGGCTCGTTTAGAAAGGCAGCGGGAGTGGTGTGAAAATAAGGAACAGCTTCAGTATCGTGTGGAGTAAAAATATAAATATTTTAGGTGTTGCGCAAAAAGTTCTGATTTCTCAATTGAGGTGTTCGCCATCTTTTTTACAAAGTGGAGGACGATACTCTACTGAGCTGCTTACTTTTTTGTTGAACTTTCAAAACGAGAAGCTCTTTTATAAAAGCCAAAGGATGGTTTGAAAGGGATCCCATAGTGTAAGGAAAAAGTTGCAGTGATATCACAATGGACCTAAGACAGGTCTAAGTGTGTCATTTGGGCAGCCACCAGACGTACCTACCTACCTTTACAAGGAGTAATTGGTGAGATATGTTAAGCCCAAGCCGTGTAGAAACTGCCGCATTTCTTTATCATGCTTTTTTTTTTCAAAAACACTTTTATTTTTCTTGATAATTTGTTGAAACGGCTTAAAAAAATTAGGCTATGGAAAGCGCTAAAAATTAAAAAAAAAAATTCGTGCTCATATCAATTTCATTGGGATAGGCCATTCTTTTTGCTACCCTGTGCCATCCTGGTTTTCATCATACGTGTTTCGTAGAGTCTTTAGAATAGTAAAGATGTTAAAGCTCACATAGGAACTAATTGCTGCAAAATTGAAAGCAAGTTGAGTATTTCCCGGTGTACTCTGCAAAGTAATCAAGCAGTTCATGTCTAAGGTGCAAAATCTTCTTTATGCTTCAAATTTTTAGAGTAAAGTGATCCACAGGCCAGCAGACAATCCAAAGTATTGGTACTCAGCCACCAAACAACAATATTTTATTGGGTCTAAGTTGAGCAAACGGAAAGATTTTGAACACTGAAGACGATTTATGAGATATCGGGGCTCCTCAGTACTTAAATAAAACTTTTTTCTTCCTGTTAAAAGCACCGTAATAAGAGGAATCTTCACACCATGAAACGATATTTCTTAAACTCTTAAAACCCAGCAAATGTTGTACTACTGTGGGCAAAAAGTAAGGCGAATTTATTTGTCAAACTTCGCGGGATTAAAATTTCGCTCTAGTTATTTTTTTCATGAGTTGGCAGCACTGTTAATAATATCTGGGCCAACTTTCATGTGAATGTCATTATCAGTAATATATTTACGCTTGTGTTTACCAAACGACCAAGAGTGCATTTTTCGATTTTTACAATGTCTGATTTGATTGAGCAGAGAAGTGCCATCAAATTTTGTTTGCGGAATGAAATTTCGGCTGCGGGAACGTTTAGCATGTTGCAGAAGGCTTTTGGTGATTCGACCATGTCGCAGAAAAATGTTTATAAGTGGT
Source organism: Anastrepha fraterculus (assembly GCA_037575425.1). Classification (NCBI taxonomy): domain Eukaryota; kingdom Metazoa; phylum Arthropoda; class Insecta; order Diptera; family Tephritidae; genus Anastrepha; species Anastrepha fraterculus. The sequence continues at coordinate 4,292 of JAYXIM010002641.1, forward strand.
ACTATACAAAGACTTCAAAGAGGGTCGAGAACGTGTTGATGACTTGGAGCGCTCCGGACGACCATCGACGTCAACAGATGACCAACACGTCAATAAAGTGAAGGAGTTAGTGCTCAAAAATCGTCGGTTGACTGTTAAAGACCTTACTGATATGATCGGAATATCAGAAGGATCTGCGAAAACCATTTTGAAAGACCATTTGAGCCTACGAAAAGTCAAATCTCGTTTGGTACCGAAAACTCTCAATTTCTTGGAGAAAAGTCGTCGCGTTGAAGTGTGTGAAACAATGCTTTCAGACTATCAGGACAAGCTCAAATGCATCATTACGGGAGATGAGACTTGGATTTATGCTTGCGACTCTGAAACAACCGACCAATCAAGCGAATATCGTGCTAAAGGCGAGGCCAGACTGAAAAGAGCACGTCAAAGTCGTTCAAAAATAAAGGTCATGATGACAGTTTTTTCGATTTTCGAGGTGTGGTGCACTATGAATTCCTTCCACCTGGCCAAACTGTTAATAAGGAATATTATTTGAGCGTTATGCGTCGTTTACGTGAAGCAATTCGTCTAAAAAGACCAGAATTATGGGCCAACAACTCTTGGTTTTTGCATCACGATAATGCACCGTCTCACACTGCACTCGTTCTTCGTGCTCATTTCGCCAAAAATTCCACGCATATCGTTCCGCAACCACCTATTCACCTGATTTGGCTCCGTGTGACTTCTGGCTATTCCCAAAACTCAAGAGACCACTCCGGGGAACGCGTTTCGAGTCGATTGAGGAGATAAAAGCTGAATCGAAGAAGGTGCTGATGGCTATACCGGCAAGGGACTATTTGGCATGTTTCGGGGATTGGAAAAATCGTTGGCATAAGTGTATTTCCTCGAGAGGGGATTATTTTGAAGGGGATGAAATTGATTTACAAGAAAAAATAAAGATTTTTCATTTTACAACCAAATTCACCTTACTTTTTGCCCAACTTTTGTTTGCTTCAACTTTTCTTTGCTTGCTTCTTCTTCTCTCTCACCAAAATATCTTCCCTCGCTTTGCACTAATTTTGTTCCAAAAGTTTAACCCACCCATCTTTTATTTTTTTCAACTCTACATTAATCCATCTTGCATCCATGTTTCCGAAATTAAAACACATAAAGTGTATGCACATAAACTTTCACCACAGCAGCCCAATGCATCCAGGAGCGTAAAATTTTTAAGTAAGAAAACGAAAAAAGAAAAACTACTCCCAAGAGGCAGCTTTCAACAAGTCCATCACTATTACTATTTCCACTATTTTTATTTAGCTGCGGTTTTTTTCTGTTTTTTTTTCTGTTTTTTTTTTTGCTAACTACCACCAAAAGCTACTACTAAATTTGTGCTTGGCTGCTCGGTTATTACAGCTAACTTCATTAATAAAAAATGCAAACTTTTCCACACAAAAGCAGCCAAAGTGAAGCGTTGGAACTCTGTACCTCGACCGCAGCGGCAACAGCACGCGCGGCGATAGTTAGGATAGCTAATGCCAGCTAACGGGCCAAACAAGACCAAAATACCAAAAACAAAAAAGAGTACAAATTGAAGTAATCGCAAGCAGCTTTATGATAGCGAGCTTTATTTTTCTCGCTCAGCGCTTCTCTTCTAGTTGGTCTGCCCCCTTTTGTGCCAACTGCATTCGCGCACGCATTAAATATGCCACAAAAATTGCATATTAAATGCATAGCTGCAGTCGAAATGGCCACAGGTGGCAACCAACCAAGCAACAGCTACGTAAATATATTTACTGTTACGTCGCTTGTAAGCTACTCAATTGCAACGCTGCGCGCATACTAATGCCAGCTGGAATGCAATTTTATGTGCAGGAGTAGCAGCGTTAAAAGAGGATATGAGTTGGCAGCGTTGCATTTTTGGTACTAGCCGTATGTGCCAAACAAATAGCTGGGTTTAGTAAGTGTTCAGGTAACTTTTCATTCTTTTCGAGTTAAACGAATTTCAGTCCAAAGTTAGTTAGTTCGTTGACGATGACTTAAAATATTTATAAGTATGGACTTTTGGGTATAGGAACATACATTTCCACTTCCCTAATTTCCGCACCAAAAGCCATGCACTTGTTGTGTTGCATTGTGTTGGTAGAAGTTTCTTCAAGTTTTCATAGCTTTTTGATTAGTTTAACTGAAAAGTTTTATTTATTTCCGTCGCTCATTGCCATTTTTCGCGTGTTTCACGAGCGTTAACGTCCACTGGGAGTGTAGTCAATTTAAATTAAAATATTGCAGGAAGAAGTAGTAAAAAAAAACATTGGGGCTGTTCATTCAATACTTGGAAGAAACCAAGAAATAGTTTTTCTTCGATGTTGATTATTTTTTTGACTAGCCATATCCAGTATGCGATACGAAGGAATAATTTTGCTTTTCATATTTTTTGACACTATTCTATAAAAATATCGGTAAATTTAACTAAAGGTACATTTTTTCGCAAAATTGCTGTTGATACGTAAAGTCGGATGAATACTTGGCTTTTTTACGTGGAAGAAGTCATCTAACAACGCCAATAAAACAAAATTATAAAATCAACGTAATATTTCAGGCGCTCCAATTTGTTTTTCATCTTGAAACTGGAATTTAGTTGATTTTTGTGGGTGAATGAACAACGAGTATATTTTCATATTAAAATTAAATTGGGTTAGGTTGCTTGTCCAAGACAAGACACTCGGTGGCCCTAAAGCCCATTGTGATACCTGCATTTGATTTCCATCCCCTAACTAAGTGGCTTGAATCACCTTGATCTTTTTAAGAAGGTAACTAGTCACTCCAGTGAGACATTTTGCAAATTTCTCAGGTCCTCAAAGAAATAATCGTCAAGATATTTGGCACGGCTTCTTTCAAGTGCAGGAAATTCACAGAGGAGAATGCAGAAGTCATTGTGAGGTACACCCATTCTACTGGCTAGGGTGCCAAAAGTGCAGTGACCCGTTATAGCAACTGTGAGGACGCTGATAGTTGATCTGTTGAATGCAAGCAGACAATTTATCCTTTTAAGATTCAGTTTTGGCCAGAACGTTTTGAAGACCCTACAGTTAGTAATCAGAGACCATCTTCTATTGCTTTCCGCGATTAATCTCAAGTCAATCGCAGTGTAAAGTTCGCTTAGAGGAATGCTTATATATAGCAATTTAAGAAAATTGTTCCTACTACACTGCCGATCCAGAGCCATTGTTCATCTTTGAGCCGTCAGTATAAATATGATCTGATTTGACTTTGGTCTGCCAACCCTTTCTGCCGGATAGTCGTATTTTATAGTCATTGCTCAGATTTATCTTGTGAACCAGATGCGTCTTCCAAGTGTTCCACAGATAGTAGAACTGATGCATGGCCGTGCGTGTTCTCTCATCATTAAATGAGAAACAAGTAAATTCTGAAGACTTGTCAACAAAACCCAGCGCTATAGCTATTAAACGCACTGTAGATGGGCAGCTTTTAGTCCTTGAGTGAATATATTGCCAAAGCTGTGCTGACCTGGTGAACAAAATAGTTGCTTTCACATAGTCAAAGAATGCATAGAATGAACCCCACGAGAGCTCAACGAAAAATAATTGACCCTAAAACATTTGCAATGAAAGCCAGAGGCAGACCAAGATCAAGATGGATTGACTCTAGTTCGTCATAAGACGACATAATTAAACTCAAGATCACCAATTGGAGGAAAACAACCAAGGATCGGGTCAAATGGTGACATTTTGTGCAGCAGGCTAAAGCTCACACAGAGCTGTAGCGCCAACTGATGGTGATGATAATTAAAGTGCGTCTCTTAAACACCTTCAGAATCATCTATGATGGACTGGTTAGCAAGAGAACTAGAAAACTTTTTATAAACCTTCCTCATCCTCATCTATATAGCTCCCACAGAAATCATTATTTGGCTCTCTAAACCTGGACGCCATATAGCGAATGCACTCTTGTCAGAAGTCAAATTTTCGTTCTTGAGAGCCTCATTTTCAAAATTCAGCAAGTGTTCGCCAATGTGAACGCGATGCTCTGCAGATAACGGGGCTAATTCATCTGCTAGTAACAGAAGTCTGGAGAAGTCTTTAGTCCTTAATCTTCGAAAGACTTGCGTACGTGCTTAGCGCATGTTTCTGCTTTCTCATTTCTGGACAACTCTACTTCATTCCAAATGCATATTGATGCTGTACTGTCGAAGTGTTTAAGAGTTCTGAAGGTATCACTGTGCGAGAAAAACACTATTGCAACTTTTTTTTTAACTTTTTCGTTTACTCATTCACTACTGGCAAAAGGGCGCATAAAGTTTCACACCAGACAAGTCCTCTTCAAGCTTCCGAGGAATAAATGAACAGTCCTAATGTGGCTTAAAGCACGCATTTTCTGCTACCATCGTCGTCATTTACCACATTTACAACACCTTCACTGCATTCATTTTCCCGCTTTTGCGATTAAGTACCTGGACGAAGTTAAATTACTGGTATTTAAGTATTTTATATAAAATTCATCATCTTCTGCTACTTACAACGTGGCAGCGAGTGTTAAAACGCTTAATGAAGCACTCACCTGGGCGGCCACTCTTCATGCTTACCGTCTGCGTGGTAATATTTCAAATTCTCCCACCAAGCTGGCCGCGTTTGTGGTCGCAAAAGTCCTGCGCTACTCTGCTGCGTTAAAGTTGATTATTCACTTTTAATATGGCTGCAATTTATTATGCTGAACGCATGAATATTTCAGCAAGACGCTTGAAGTTTGATTTAGCGCGATTTTTTCTTCTTATTTCGTTTTATTTCTGTCGTACACCCGTGCACCCCCGCGCCATATAGCGACTACTCAATCAGCTGCCTTGCGCAGCCTTTTCTTAACAACTTTTGTTTTTGTTTGCCAGCACTTAATGTTCATTTATGGTTTCGACTGCTTGTTTAATTATAATTTTATAATTTCATCAAGCTTTCATAAACTCATAACTCTTGCAGCATTTCTTTCACCTCGCCTCCTGCAAACGCAGCGTTTCTCCCACTCTCACTCGCCTGCTCATCAGAGTTCTCACTTACAGCAGCCACTGCTGCCTTGAAACTCACACTGAAGTTGGTGTTTTATTTATCACTGCACTGCACGTTGATTACTTTGACTTTCTAGTATTTTTCCAGCACCAATGTTGTTTGTGTTTGTTGCAAAGAAATTATTCAGTATTAAATAGCTTTTCTTTGCGCATTCATTACATCCGTTGATCTTTTATGGCTCCTTATTGTGCCGGATACACGAAAAAGCAATGCTGTAACGAAAATTAAAATGATTTTTGCTATTAATACACAATTCTATTAAAGTTGAAATTTGAATATTAAACCATGAATAATTCCTTACCCCCTTGAGGCCACACCTATGCGCCAGTCGTGTGTTGGGGTAGTTAACCCTTTTGTTTTCCCAGTCCTCAGCCTTCATATCTGCCTTGCTCCTGTTAATCATTTTTGCAAGTCCTGCCACGCCAGACGCCGCCCTCTAGCGCAAGTGCGGCGTTGTATCGAAATATCTCATAAACATAAAATTTTATGTTTATTGCCATTTTCAGTTAGCATTTTGCTTTTTTGCGCGCTTTCAGCATTTTCGAAATGCTCTCTGGAATGCAACACTCTAACGCCATTCTGTCATTGCTGCTGTCAATAAATAATTACCATAAACACTGGCTCACAATGACAACGACAATTGATTGCGTGGATGAGTGGCCGAGGAAATGTTTCAATGACAGCAGCTAAAGGCAAGCTGGCCGTGGGTCGTGCAGACGGATGCATGGCTTTTGCAAATGTCATTTTATGACATTTTGTGTTCATCACTCTCAATTCTCTTTGGCTACTCCGCTTTTTGGTTGTACGTTTCACATTACAGTTACATTGCATTGCTGTTAGTTTGTCGACTTGTTTGTTTGTTGTTATTTTATCAAATAATTAGGTGTGCACTTTACAGTGCTGGCCGTTAATTTAAATTTGCGTTAATGGCAAATCATTACGTCACGCGTCCGTCTGCAACACGGTGTTTATCTGTTCGTTTTCATGTATTCGTCTCCGCGACCGCTTTGCTTTTTGCGTGTAGGTCTTTAATGGTTATCTGTTTTTGGATTTTATCAAATAATTAGGTGTGCACTTTCCAATGCTGGCCGTTAATTTAAATTAGGAAGGTAGGTGAAATAGTTGAAGTGCCATTCTGACACACCTCAAGTAGCACTGAAGCGTCGTTTTGATACCATTATGAAACCTCCCGCATTGAGACATCTACAGCCAGCCAGAACTGTTGATATAATGGAGAAGATTGGTAGAATTTTGGTTGGCGCACTGCCCCAGGCTGCCGAAGAAAGGCGCACCCGGTGATCTTTAGCTGCCAAACAGAGAAAGTGCTCAACAGTCTCCTTCTCTGAAAGGTCCCCACAGCTTCTGCAAGGGGGGTGAAATGGTAAACCTAGCTGTTCCCCGTGTGTGCCGATCGTCCAGTGACCGGTAAATACAGCTACGAGTTTGGAAAGTGAATGACTAGGAGTCCAGAAGACTTTCAGAGTCCTTCGTATATTGTACTGGGGCCAAAGGGTTTCCGTAATAGCACATGAACAAATGGAGCTGCATCTTTTCTGCGCTTTCCTGAGAAATATTTTGTGAAGTTTCCCTTTAACAACTGTCAGGGGATGCCGATGACCGGGTACGAGGTCTCTGAGGCCAATTTAGTCCCCTTACTGTCAGCAGCAATTTCATTTTCCTCTATGCTCCTATGGCCTGGAATCCGGAGCAGAGAAATATTACCTGCACACCCAAGAGTTTTGATCTCCTCCTTACAGGAGTTCACTAATTTCGTTCTGCACCATGGTGTCGTCAGATCTTTGATCGCGTCTTGACTATCGGAGAAAATGTTAATATCTCTCTCGCTCCCCCGTTCCCTAAGCATTTTGCACGCCTGCAGGATCGCAAAGACTTCTGCTTAAAAAGCACTAGCAGTTTACAGTAGATAGATAAATTGGCTGCTCCGACTCCCGATACCATATAGGAACCGTCAGTGAAGACAGAGGTGAAAGCTTCGATGCAGATTTTCCCCTCGATCCAATCTTGTCTCGTCAAATTTCAGTTTGCGGATAGAGAGATATGTTCGAAGTTCGGAGAAATACGGTGTTAACTGACCGAAAATGCTACCATGTCCCTTAAGAGATTGCCTCCAGAAGCCAAACTCCTTAGACCTAGTTGCATTTTGAGCTGCGATGGAAATAACGTAAAAGTGGATGGGAAGTAGGTGCAAATGACATTCAGGGCAGCACCGGGGCAAGTTTTACAGGCACCGGTGATTCCAATGCATGCAGCCCTTTGCACCCTCCCGAGTTTAGTGATATTATAGCCCTTCCGAAGAGCTTCCCACCAATCTAGGCATCCATACCTTAAAATTGGTAGAACCACTACGTTGTGCATCCATAGCACTGCCTGTGGCTTGAGTCCCCATTTCTTTCTTTACCCGATTTTCAATGTGTAACTTCCAATGGAGTTTGGTCAAGTATCACTCCAAGATACCTAACTTCCGATGAGAACGGGAGAAGGTGGTTGTTGAGGGAAACGGTCCCAATGCCATCAGGACCAAGTCATCGAAGTATGCTACTACCTTAACCCCCAGCCTTATTTAGCATTATCAGATATGGGTGTATATATGTATACGTTAATGGCAAATCATTGCATGGCCCTCTTAAGGCTTTCGTTGTAAGGCGCCCGTACACGTTGTCATTTCTTGATCAATTAATTGAGACATTTTTTTAAGAAGCTCACGAATGCCGACTCCACAACAAGCAGTGCCACGTTACCGGAACGACCCGAACCGGCCAAGATAATCACTTCAGCAGCATTCTCCTAACAGTTATGGCAAATATGTCTGGTGTTTGTATTTTGTCTCCGGTGCTTTTTAGGAGCTTGGGAACGTAAAATGATAATAAAAGACAGAAAACTTGTTGGAATGAATTTTTTTTTATTAAATCTGGTAGAAAATATCCTGGCATGTGTTTTTTCAATATGACATCTGGCATAAGTCCGCGGCGGCTACGAATTACATGGACCCATTTTTAACTACTTTTCCCAACAAATCTGGTCACATGACACCAAAGGTGGCTTGCATATTGCAATAAATCGATTGTTAAGCGTGCTTTAATTGCAAGTTGCGCCATTTAGTTGGAACCAAACATAATCGATGTTTAGCTGATTAATTTTTTTGGCACAAAAATCCAGCGCTTGCTATTCACCGTAACGCCAGCTTCGTCCTCATTTCGCATGCAATAAGCCGCCAGTGCTCTATGACCGTCGCGAACAGATATGTTTTCTATATTTTCAAAGTAAATTTCCACAATTCGGAAGCTTTATTCTGGCGTTAAGCGATTTATGATGACTTGCCAAGCCTTACTGAGCAGGAATGTCGATATCGATAGTTCTCACGCAGGCAAGAAAATTTCTGATATATTCCCAAATTCATAATAATAATAATAATTTCTGCTGTTACAACAACAATGCTTCAATAATTTATTTTCACCAGCGTATGACAGCTAAATTTATGATTGGCACATAATGAAAGATACTTCACATTGCTCACTTAACTGAAAACTCACAGTTTTCGACTTAGTTACCTAAAAATAGCACAAATAAACTGATTTTTAGGTATGCGCCGATTTTCTAGCTAATCTGAAGCTCTTGGACAATGGTAATGGGTGTACAGGTTAGGCTAAGGCCTTTGTGCCTTGCGATCAGAATGATCTATTGTGCGCCCCTGAGTGATTAATTTTAATTATTTATTATACCAAGGAATCGAACCAGCTTCTTAGGAGGGAGCAATTGTAGGTTTTCCTCTTCTAGTAGGTATGAGCCCAGGATTCTGTGTCTCCCGTGGCCTTATGCCTCACAGTTAGTGATTAAATGTTCCACTCCTGACTCCTCTTCATCACAGCAGAATCTGCACAAACTAGTGTACGACAGTCCTATTGTATTGAAATGTTTATTGCAAGCAAAGTGGCCTGTAAGTGCTCCCTTTTTATCTAGGGTTAGAGCGGACTTTACTCGGTTAGCATTGAAGTTCAAAAACTTTTTGGAGTGATTACGGCTGCTTGTGCCGTTCCAGTGTTTCCTGATTTTAGTTTGGATCCATTTTTTTGTTTCCTGTTTTATATTATATTTGTTAAAGCCGAAAAATGGGGTTGGTCCAATAAATAGCCCTTCTGCCCCTTTTTTGGCATAAAAGCCTGCCTTCTCGTTTCCTTCGTGTCCCTCGTGTCCCTGTACCCAAATCAGTGAGACCTGATTATTAGTGAGATCTGATTATTATTGAGTGTATTGTTACACTCTATTATTACTTTTGACTTGAATGTGAAGCTATTCAAGGTTTTGAGAACCGATTTGCTGTAGTTTACACAGTTTTGATATAGTAGTAGTTTGATTTGTTTTAATCCATCATACCAAAGCCTCATATAGTACAATAGGTCTTCCCATTTGGGTGTAGATCCAGAAGGTAATTTTAGGGTTCAGACCCCAGGACTTAGAGTTGTTTTGCTGTCCAACGGTTTTTCGTTGCCTTTTTTATTACTGAGTTGAAGTGGGCCTCGCAAGTGAGTTTTTTATCCAAGATAATTCCTTGGCCGCCGTAGCCGAATGGGTTGGTGCGTGACTACCATCCCGATTTCAGAGAGAGAGCGTTGGTTCGAATCTCGGTGAAAGACCAAAATGCAGGAAAAGTTTTTTCTCATAGCGGTCGCCCCTCGGCAGGTAATGGCAAACGTCCGAGTGTTTTTCTGCCATGAAAAAGTTCCACATAAAAATATCTGCCATTCAGAATCGACTTGAAACTGTAGGTTCCTCCATTTGTGGAACAACATCAAGACGCACAACATAAATAGGAGGAGGAGCTTCGTCCAAACACACAGAAAGGGTGTACGCGCCAATTATATATATATATATATATAATTCCTACACACTTAACCTCTTCTTTTAGAGGTACCTCTATTCCATTCATTCCAAGGTGAGTATATTTAGAACTCT
>JAYXIM010002642.1:0-17857 GCA_037575425.1 Anastrepha fraterculus
GAGTCAGTGAAAGCCCACTTTGGGTTGGCGACAGAAAATTAGCCAAGCATAGCAAGAGCAGAAGTTCATAGTGCCTTGTGGTGGAGTGAGTGCATGAGGGCGGTTGGGGTTTTGAGATTTAAAAAAAAACTCGACTTTGTAGCATACAAAAACCGCACTCATGACATAGAGGTATGAGTATATCTACACTGCGTACGCTTGTCTGTACTGTTGTCCTGTCGGCAAATCTGCGCGGGTCAGGATAATTTGTGGCGGATAAGCGAAGCGGAGCGTAGACAGTCAAACGGGCCAACAACCACAAACGTCCGGAAAATAATACAATAGTTCAGCAAGCAAATTAAACCACTTATGCTTGTATTCATATCAAGCTTTTGTAGGTAGCTACACAGCGAGTGGGTGTGGCGTAGTGAGTGAGGAGGGCGGGCGCTTTACAGTTGCGTAATTGTAATGCGCGTAAAATTGTCAGCAGCAAACGCAACTAGTAAATAATTAAAGGCAGTAGTAGAGGACGCAAAGGCAGAAGTTCTGGTGCTGTAGTGAAGAAAGCTCGAGCCTCGATGTAATTTTGTAACGGTCACAAACACAAAATAAGCAGAAATGCCAATAAGAAATTCTGCTAGTTATGCCACAATTTCGCTAGCAAATTGGCAGTAATGATGACGTTAATAGACAAATGCCACGAAATTATTGACATTACAGTCACTCATCACTGTGATTCCATTTTAACCCTTTAACGACGCTATTATTTCGACCCGTATCACACATAGAGACAGCGAGTCCATTTAGACCACGAATGAATGGGTCCGTTGTGAGAAGTAACGAAACGCATATCACGCAAATTTTGAAACTTCGTACAAACTAAAAAAAATGTTGATACTTTATCAAAACTATTTTGAATTCAGAATTTAGAACTTTCAACGTTTTAGTCGGAATTCTTAGAGAAATTCTAACTAGGCAAGGTCCGGCACTCGAAGAGTAACCAACTTCAGACCGCTCGCGCATGGCATCAGTTCTCTTTTAGTTGGCTAAATGACAGCCCAGAGTATTTGTTTACAAGCGCGCAGAAGCATTTTGCCAAGAGTAAACGCGAAAAAAGAAAATCAGTAATGGATTTCAAACGTATTTGCATTATATTTCGCAGGAAAATCACAACCAACGATTGTTCGTGAGCTCGAGCAGCTTAAAGTACTGGTAGCATCGCGAAACGTCACGTGAAATGGTTCAAAAAGTGAAGAAGCGACTTGAGCGAAATCCCCGATGAAGTGCGAATAAAATGGCAGAGGAACTGAAAATATCTGACCGTAGCATCCGCCGCATACTGAAAAATGATCACAAAGTCAAGGCTTGCAACGTCCAAAAGGCGCATGATCTCACAACAAAGCAGCAACAAGTCAGACTTGAGAAAGCAAAGGAGTTGCTTCGCTTGGCCGAAAGCGATCATTTTCCGAATATTGTGTTTCTTGACGAGAAAATTTTTCAAATTGAGCAAAACGATAGGGTTTATTTGACCGACCGTTCATATGAGAATTTAAGTCATCGATTGACCACCAGGAGGCAGCACCCGTCACAGGTAATGGTTTGGGCCGCCGTAACCGCAGATGGGCGCTCGTTTTCATCGAGCCTAGCGTCAGGCGTCAAAGAGAAAGGTTAAGGTAAAGGGAAATATTATCTGGAAAGTATTCTGGAGATTGCTTTAAAGCCGTGGGTAGCCAAACATTTTGGTGGCAGACCAATAACGTTTCAACAAGACTCGGCACCTCTCACAAGCTCAAGTGAACCAAGAATGGCTAAAAACCAACGTTAAAAACTTCATAGCGTCCACACAATGGATCTCAAATTCATCAGACGCGAATCCGATAGATTATTATCTTTGGGTCATTTTGGAGAGCAGGGTCGGAACTAAAAGATTCACCAGCCTCGAGGCCCTGAAAAAAGCCATTGTCCACAAGTGGGCCACAATACCTGCAAGACCCATTCGGGCAGCTTTTGATTCGTTTCTGGACCATCTCAAGACCAAAGTCAAGGCAAAAGGTGGTCATGTCGAGCAAAAGTAAATTGGTTCTTAATTTTGTATTATTTTCACACATTTTTTAAATTTAATTGAATAAAAGCAATTTTCCAAACTAAAAGTAGGGCCGTTTTAATTGGTTACACTTCGAGTGCGGGACCCTGTATGTATTTACGAGACAAATTCGGAACACATTCAAAGACAAAAATTTTCAAAAATCAGTGGGATTTTTTAGTAACTTTAAACTAGCACTTTGTTATAAAGGGTCCTTCAAAAGTGGTGCCTAGCTGTCAGTAGCGAATAGTGGAATAGAATATAGGTACCTTTTTGATGTCATCTTTGACATTTTTCAAGGAAACAGGTGTGCACTCTTACAAGAAAGAGCTACGCGTTAAATTTATTGAACCTTGTTGTGAAAATGGAGGATCTTTAAGAACAACTTATCGTGATGTTTTTGGTGAAAATAATCGTTCGAATGAGTGGACAATTCGAAGACTGGTGAATATGTAAATTTGAAAAAAATTAGTTATGTTAAGGGTAGAAAAGAGACTGCCAGACCAAATACTTGATGTTGTGTTGGGAATTTTGCTGCTATAACGCAAAGTGTCGCTGAACAACCCTCGACGTTCTCAACAATTAGGCATTCATGAATCGACTGCTTGGGGGTTCTTACCCGTAGACGAGCTCATAGTGGACATTTTCAGGTTAGGCTAGGTTTTTTGTGGCAGTCGGCTTAGTGTAACCACGCTCACGTAAGCCATGTGGGACCACTGTGTAACACGGGAACCTTACTGTTAGTTTTCATGGAAGCAGTTAGACTCTTTTATGAAGTATAGGATCGTTTCTTAAGAGTGTCCAAATTGTATTTTCCTAACAACCTTACTCTACTCCTAGCTAAGGCTGGACAATTACAGAGAAAGTGTTCTACTCTTTCTCCCTCTTCCTCGTCTTTACAACTTCTGCAGCTTTCATGCGAAAATATTCCAATCCTAGAAGAGTGCCTACCCAGCAGTCAATGACCGGTGACGCAAGCCACGACCTTCAAGATGTTCGCTCTTGAGAGGTTAAGCAATTACCCTGACTTTTCCTTAGCTATTTGCGACTCAATTGGGCTGGTTGTAATGCACGCATTTTCTTCTCTCCTTGACCTTTGGTTTCCTGGAGAATATTATTTTTTATCCTTAATTTGCAAGCTGCCATAGGGATTCCAGTGTTGCCTCTGTTTTCAAGTAGTGGAAGTTTAGTTCATTTTCTAGCTACCTCATCGGCCTTGCAATTTCCTTCAATATTCCGGAACCCATAAGAGGCTGACCTTGAATAAAATTAGAGCTGCCAGGCATTCCTGAGCAGCCTTTGATCTTAGCCTCCATTGATTTGATGGCCGCCTGGCTGTCCGAGAAGATATTTATCGTACGTGTTTGTGTCTGTCTGGAAGCCGGACAGGTAATTATAGTCCTAATTCTTTTGAAAAAGCTTCATAGTCTACTTTATTTTCTAGCTTGGATTCAACCGTGTATAAATTTATTTCCTCTCTTTTCCATTGCCTTTGAGCATGCCACTGTCTTCTTAACGGGATGTTAATCTTGAAGAGCCTGTCGAAGGTGGGTTTGGGGAAAGATAAGTAGATTTTTAGGTTATAACTACTCATAGTACGTAGTATAGAAGCGGGACCGAACCGCCGGGTCTTCCATAGCGCCATACTGTAAAGTCTAAGCGCTGAAGCGGCGGCCACGTGTTTTCCTACCAGATTTAGAGCAGGTAAGTTGCCTAGCAGCTCGCGCTCTTCATTAAGGGTGGTCTTTAAAGCGCCGGGGATGCATAAAAATGCAGTTTTTTGGACCATGCTCGTTAGCTTGGTATAATTTGCCTTTTGAGTTGATGACCACCACACAAGTATTCGATATAGCAAAATAGGCCAAACTACCGAAGTGTAAAGCCAGTGTGTTAATCCCCATTTTATTCCGCCCGTTGTTTTGCATGTGTGCAATGCAATGTTGGCCTTTTGACTTCCATTTAATTTTCCATTTAACCCTCCGATGTTCATATGGGTCTGGCCAGACCCATTCGATCTTTAAATGTATGTAGATCTCTTATTTTTAATATCTGAGGCTTCTTAGTCCATGACTTCCTTAAATGTAGTGTGCTAAACACAATGAAGTAGCAAAGTTAAGATTTTTGCTATATTTGTTGTAAAAATAATCATTTTAAACTAATTTCGTTAATTAAGCTCACATGGGTCTGTGCAGACCCATATAAGCTTCTCATGTAAATTGGTTAACCGTTAGGTGTAAACAACTAAACTGTTAGCGGAGGCAGAGGCAGATATAATTTTTTAGTTCACATTTGAAAATTAAAGTGAACACGTGTTTTTTAATTAGTGAGAAGTGTTTTTTTAAATAAAATGGAACAAGTAAATATGGATGAAGTTGATGTGATGACGCGTTTGCTTCGTAAGCTAACTGCAGCAAACGTGAGTCCGCAAGAACGTCAGCGACTTCAGGCACAAATCGAAGAAATTATGGGACAGGAGTCCGATCCATTTGAAACAAGTGGCGACGTAGAAGATTACAGGTCGAAAGATGGTAAGATGTGGAATTCAAATCCTCCACCACCTGGAAGGCCTCGTTGTCACAATGTTACAACTTTTTCTCGTAAAGGGCCACTACGAGGAGCGTCACCGAGTCATAAAGCTCTTTTCAAGCTACTGCTGTCTCCTGAAATCGTAAGTATCATTGTGCGGGAAACCAACAGAAAAGCCGTTGTGGCGTTTCGTCTATGGAATGAAAAGCATCCCAGTAATAAACAGCGTTCTTGGGTAATGACTCACGAAGACGAAGTGTATGCTTTTTTTGGGATGCTACTTATTGCTGGTGTATTCCACTCGAATTCTCAGCCAGCGAAAGAATTGTGAGCCAGTTACAATATGCCAATTTATAAGGCCACTATGTCATTGAATCGGTTCAAGAGCTTAACTACTTTCATCCGTTTCGATAACAGTGGTACTCGTGCTGAGAGGTTGAAGCAAAGCAAATCTGCTGCCCTGGACGATGTATGGCTCATGCTGATGGCCAATTTAGAGAAAGCATACATTCCGGATTGTCATGTAACCGTCGATGAACAGTTATTTCCATATCGTGGGCGCACTCGATTAGCCCAATATATTCCGAGTAAGCCGGCAAAATATGGCATGAAAGTGGCCCTTTGAAAGGTATAATTTATACTGGAAAACCACCAGGTGGCCAGCGAGAAACGAATCAAGGTGAACGGGTCGTCATGAAATTGATGGAAAACTATATGGACAGCGGTAGGACTGTTTATGCTGACAATTTTTTTTCAACATACAACTTGGAAATGTTGATGGATCGTAGAGCGGCTTTCGTCGGTACCGTAAGAAAAAATAAGACCTTCACTCCGCATGAATTGCTTAACCCGAAGCGTGATGTTAAAAGCACTTTATTTTGTTATCACAATAATAATATCGCTCTGTGCTCGTATATGGCAAAGCCGAAAAAGCCAGTAATTATGTTATCCACTGCCCATTACCGTCAAAGCACCGATCCATTGAAAGCCAGATCAAATTTTGGACTACAATAAATTTAAAGCGGGGGTAGATACAATGGATCGACATCAGATGCAGCACAGCAACAATCATATGCTCAAGTTGCTTCAACACGGTCATCGTGCTACCATTGAGCTGCTTCTTCTTCGAAAAAGCGACGTAAAACTCGTTATAACTGCAGCAAATGTAATCGTCCCATATGTCTTAATGAACATTCCATGCAACTATATAGTTGTAAACCCAATTGCTCTTCGTAATTAATACTAATCCGTTCAAATAAATAAATAAAATTATTTTTAAAACCGTATTTCTTACATTATTTGTATGGGTCTGGGCAGACCCTTATGATGCACTTACCGCATCATAAGGCACCGAACATCGGAGGGTTAAAATTCTCCTTCAATATTAGCGGGCGGACTGCGGCCAGTCTATATTTTCTTGTAAAGAGAATTAGTTCATGGTGGATATTTTAATGATGCCATTTTTCACTTGTCATTATTAAGAGCCGTATTTAGAATAAAAATAGTGAAATAGTGTTTTAATTTAAAACAACATCTAAGCGAATATTTTGAGAAGCACTTTACTAAAATTTAATGGGATATAACCTGCGTGTCTTTTTCAAAAATTCTCATTAAAAAGTTCGAAATTGGACACAGATTTGAATTCAGCTCAACAACGAACCTTAACAAATATTTTACACCTCACAAAAATATCTAATCTTATCTAGAACTTGCAAATCCGTTAAAGGGTTAACGTGCAGCCTATAGTGACCACAATTTGCTTGTTATCACTATTGATGAATGCGAAGCGAATTAATGTCCTCTTAATATGGTGTGGGTCTCATTTATTCATTAAACTAGTAGGTATATCCTTCGACAAATTTGTGGTAATTTAACTACTATTGCCGCTGGCAAGTTCGTAACTATTTTATGTCCTTCAGCCGAGCAATTTTATGTGTTGATAATTTGAAATTGTAAATTGTCACCTAATAAATTTTGTATCACTAATTATGTCGATTGACTGAAATTGGCGCTAATGATGGTCATAGTGATAGCGACGTTGTTGGCGATTCGAACAGACGACAAATTGACATTTTATTGGTGGCAGCTTGAAACATTTTATAGTTTGTAGATTAGATTTTTCAGCGAGCGCAAAGAGAAGAGGCTTTCTGTTGAGTAGGGATAATAAGTAGTAGGTGAAGAACTACAACAGGTATACAATTTACTCTTAGCATAGAGTCAGCGTCAAAAGAGTAAACAACAAATTTTGACAAGTTTTGACTATTTGTTTATTTATATTTTAATTTAAATCATTTTTTTATAGAAATATAGTTCATACTACAAGAAAAACATGTAACCCCGAGAGAGACTTTTAGGCTTTTTAACAAATTTATAAAATTGGGTAAACTTTGATCAAAATTTCAAACTTTTAATTTAAATCTCAGGAAAAATTTTGAGTATGGAGATTTGTAGCCCATATAATTTTGATATAATAAAGTGCAAGTTTCAAATGCCTTAAAAATTATGTAGATTTTAAAACAAAAGTTGTTCTGCCGGTGTTAGGTGTTCTCCTCTACATAAAAACTAATGTCGAGCATTCGGAATGGATTTAGTGATTCTTTGGCAAGTGATCCAAGTATTTTGGAGGGTTTCACACATTTTTCTGAACATTGATTTATTTGCAGGCTTGAGTATAATAAGAAGTAAATTTGAAACAATTTTGAAAAAAATTAAAGATTTGGAAAATTTTGGTATTGGGGGTTTTAATGTGAAATATAGTCGATTCTTTCTTGAGCCGAAGGCTTTGTAGACGGAGTTCTTGTTAAATTTTAGTGCATTGGTTATTTATAATTATTATATTACTCTTACATATATAAATAAATAAAGAAATAAAAATAAATAAATCTTTGGTACAATTTTTTTTTGGGAGAGGTACTAAATTCTGCTTTTCAAAATTCTTTTGGATGAAAATTCTGTAAAAATCAAAAAAAAAATTCTGTCCAGCCTAAATTCTTTTGGTTCAATATTCTGTATTTAAAATTCTGTATGATCAAAATGATGGAGAACTGAAATTCTGTATATTAAAATTCTGGAATCAAAATTATTTTCGATCAAAATGCTGTAAAAATATAACCAAATAAGCAGATAACCAGATAAGCACGCTTACCTGAATAGCACATTTATTTTATGAATAATGGAATTCTGATTTTATAGAAACAATGGTATATATACATACGTCAATTAAAGAAAAATACAAAAATTCATTCAAAACAAAAGTTATTACATTATAATGGCGAAACAATTATAATATTATTAAATTTTTAGCAATTCGCTTTAGAAAAGAAACATGCCTTAATATAAGCCTTTTTTTGTTATTCTTTTAATTCTGTTGTTTGCTTTTACAAACTTCTTCGTTTGACTAATTTAGTGACCATTTTGAATTTTAGCTAGTTGTGCTTTCTTTAAATTTGTAATTTCCCCAAACTTGATTTATGCACGTTGGCCAGCCACTATCAATAGAACTAATCGAAACTCTCTTTGTAAACTTATTTGACCTGCTGTAAACGAGAAGCAAAAACAAAAGACCGCTGGGTTTGGTTCTGTCGTTGTCGTATTGTGTTTCTATAAATTTTACAAAAAACAAACGTACAATGAAAGAGTGGGAATTGATTAAAACAGTTAGGTATTTGAACGAAGTATACAGAAAGTATTGCAATTATTCTACTATCTTTTTTAGCACGGTTGCTCGAATTTCATTCACATTGTTTCTGAAGCTATAAATACATACAAACATATGTGCATTTGCTTTATGTAAATCTGTTTTGATAATTTAGGAAACCATATGGGTCAAGACAAGTCCTGTATTGTCAAAATTCTGCATTGCAAAATTCTGTATTGAAAAATCGGAAGAGCATATGGAAAAATAAAGAAAGTGCGCACTTTTTTTATTTATCCATATGCTCTTCCGATTTTTCAATACAGAATTTTGCAATGCAGAATTTTGACAATACATAATTTTGATTTACAAAATTTTAAATTACAGTGTTCCGCAATACAGAATTTTAACATTACAGAATTTTGCATTACAGATTTTTGAATACAGAATATTGAACACAGGATTTTAAATACAGAATTTTGAACCAAAATCATATTGTACCCAACCCTTTTTTTTTGTCAAAAATTAAAAAAAAAACTAAAAAAAAATTGCTTTCTTAAAATTTTTATAGAAAAACATTTAAAAATAAATAAACAAATTTAAAACAATATTTTTTTGGCTAAAAATTTTGTAGAAAAAAAATTATCTTTAGTTTTTTGTTTTAGTTTTTTCTACAAAAATTTCAGCAAACAATTTTTTTAGTTATTTTCTACAAAAATTTTCAGGAAATAAAAGTTTTTTTCTACAAAAATTCTTAAGAAAAAAAAAATTATACAAACATTTTGAACAAAAGAAAGAAATTTTTTTAATGTTTTTGTAAATTTTTAACAATATAAAATTATTTCTAAATATAAATTTTAAATAATAAAACTTAAAATAAAAAATTTAAATTTAAAAATAAAGTGTAAAAATGCATTTTTTTCTAGAAAATTATAATAAAAACAAATTGGTTTTTATTCTGTTTTTTTGTTAAAAATTGTGTAGAAAAAAATTTAAAAACAAATAAAAAATTTTTTTTTGTGTTAAAAATTGTGTAGAATTTTTTATGTGCGATTTGAAAAAACGCCCCTAAAATTTTTTTCAATAATAGTTAATACTACGGTCAGTGATTGTTTTCTACAAAAATTTTGGCAAAAAGATTTTTTTTTATTTTTTTTTTCTACAAAATGTTTTAAGAAAATTTTAACCTAAGAAACATATTTTTAGTGTTTGTCTAAATTTTTAACAATAAAAAATTAATTCTAAATTTAAATTTTAAATAATATAACCTAAAATAAAAATTTAAATTTAAAAATTAAGTTTAGAAATACATTTTTTTCTACAAAATATTAAACAAAAACAAATTTATTTTATAAAGTTTTTTTTTTGGTTAAAAATTGTGAAGAAAATAATTTAAAAACAAATTAAAATAAATTTTTGTATTTTAAAAATTTTGTAAAAGAAAATAATTTTTTTTTGTTAAGAATTTTGTAGAATTTGTTTTTTGTGATAGTTGAAAGAACGCCCTCGAAAAATTTTTTTTTTCAATAATAGGTGATACCACGGTCAGTAGTTTTTTTCTACAAAAATTTAAAAAAAAAAGTTATTTTTAAATTTAAATTTTAACTAAAAAAAGTAAAAAAATATATAAATTTAAAAGTCAAGTTAAAAATACTCTTTTGTGTACAAAATTTTTAAGAACAACCACTTTTAAAAACACAAAATTTTTTTTATTACTTTTTTGTTGTTTTGTTAAAAAAATGTATAGAAAAAATTTATAAACGAAAAAAAAATATAAATAAATTTTTCTTAATAAAAATTTATTAGAAAGAAATGAAAAACAAATTTAAATATATAAGTTTTTTTGTTAAAAATTTTGTAGAATTGTTTTTTTTTATGTTTTGTGTGATATTTGAAAAACATCCCCTCAAATTTTTTTTCATTAATAGGTGGTACTACGGTCACTAGTTTTTTTTCTACTAAAATTTGTAACAAAAAACATTTGTTTAGTTGTTTTCTAATTTTTGGTTAAAAAAATTGTGTAGAACAAAATTAAAAACATATAAAAATAAATAAATGTTTCTTGTTAAAAATGCTGTAGAAAAAAATTAGAAGCAAGCTTAAATAAATAAGTTTTTGTGTTAAAAATTTTGTCGGAAAAAATTAAAAAATGATTTTTATTTTGTTAAAAATTTTGTAAAATTTTTTTCTAATATTTGAAAAAAACCGGCTCATATTTTTTGTTTTCATTAATAGGTGGTACTACGGTCAGTAATACCTGAACGTTGCATTTCGGGATTCGCATAACTTTTTGAGTTATATTTAAATACATACGTACAACTTACCAGAGAATTTGAAAAATTACAAAATACAAAATCCTCATCAAATATTTCTAACGAAACAAAAACCACAAATATAATTTTTTGTAAGTTTTTTTTTGTAAGTTTATTTTATCTTAAAAAATGTTAAAACAATTTTTGTTTAACATTAAAAAGCACCGAAGATATTTAGAAACCTCTATGCGAAACAAAACTCAAAATTATAGAATTTTTACAAAATTTCTTCTGCGCTTACTTCTTTTTATACTCAATTCTTTCAGGCTGGTTCTTATTAAACCCAAGTCTACCAATAAACCAACTTTCAGAATAATTCACGACAGTGTCCAAATACTTGAGCCACATGACTTGGTATCGCTTTTTACTGTTATGTTATCAAACAACGTTTTACGTAAATTTCTTGTGTGCCATATATCCTTTTAAAAGGACACTAACTGTCCTTCAGGTTCATTATCCATTTCCGCAAGACTTATAAGCGCACGTCCCTGGAAAAAATCCAATTCCAACTGACCCTTCTATGAATCTCCTTTAACCACAGACAAAGCAAATATGTCTCCTATTATTTACATGAATGCCACTAATTGACAACATTTCAACATATTGCATGCCACATTACTGTGTCTAAGCGCATAAAGCATTACGCCAAGTAAGCCGCAAATGAAGACTCGCCCCTTAGGAGGACAAGTTAACAAAAAAAAAATAATATGTACCAATATAATTTTTCTTATTGAACAGTATACACATAAACGGGGAAATCGCCCTAAACCCAACCGTCCAGAGCTCATACCTAAACGCATGTGCGCGCTATGTCAAATGCCATATATCAGCTTCCCATCACAACAACAATACTTTGTGTAATTTCTTTTATACTTCCTAGTTGATCAGCGTAAAATTCCTACCCAACACTTTAAGGCATTGTCTTAGGTCATTCAACTTGCTGGCTGGCTGCCTTACTGCTTGCTGCTTTTGCTAGCATCTTGCCGCAGCATGCCACAAGGCGCGAATAGCAGCCCCTCGTGTTTTCGCATTTCGCAATTTCCAACGCAAGGCATTTCTTTTATTTCACTTATTTTTTTTGTTGTGTTGTTTTTGTTTTTGCTATTTACTACTATTTTTGCAGCTCTTTATTCGCCCTTTCTTAAATCTATTGTGGCTGCCCCTAAACATTTTAATGACATTTGTTGCATTGCATTGCAGTGAGCGGTTTTCATTTCGCACTGTCGCTATTGTTGTTGTTGTAATGCAACCGTGTGTGCAATGTAGCTGTCATTATGTCACTGCAATTGGAATTGCAATTTCACTCCTTTTGAATGCAGTTTTGCGCTCCTTTCTTTTTCTTCGCCTACTTCCAGCAAATCTGCGCATAAGAAATTCAGGAGGGGTGTGTATGTGTGTGTACACGTGTGACTGCATTACACTTTTGCCTAGTCACATACATGAACATACTCATATTGCCTGCCCTCTACAACAGCAATGCTCGAGTTTCGCCACAACTGCCTTCACCAAGGGTTAATGTTAAGCTGTGAAAGTATGCGACTGTGTGTGTGTATTGTAGAAAGAGTCCCATCCATAGCACCTCAGAAATGTGTTGAATAAAAAAGCGTGCTAAGAAAAACTCTCATTATGCCTTTCCTCGGGCTAACAAATACAAACATACATACGTACCATGTAAGTCAATAGAGCAGTGCGTAAAATGGGGCGCATATGCATGCATAGCAGCGCATGAGAGTGGGGAGCACTTCAAGCTCCCTCGAACTGCAACACTGTCACTCAAACTTTTTCGCTGCCACACAGTCGCGCAGGTGTGCATTTGCATGCACCACGCTGCCCATCTATGCACGTATGTGCCTGTGAGTGTGTGTGTGTCAATGACAGCTGTCATTAACATGCTTTTGTATGGGTCCGGGTGGCTGGCAGGGGCAGCAACTTTGGGGTAAATGCAAAGCGGAGGATTACATTTTCTGCTTTTTAACGCTAAAAGTTTACACTTTTGTTAAAGCGACGCTGCGTGAAAAAAAATTGGGGGAATCTGCGAATTGATTTTTTTCTGCCAGTATGGAGGCTTCGGTGCGGAAAACAGTTGGCAAAAACTGTGCTAAAGTGTAATAAAAGACTTTTAAACTTTTAAGATATTATGCTTTAGGGCCTACCTGGTTTTTACTTAAATCCTTTTGCTTTTATATTTCAAGCAGTAACAGCAGCAGACGAAGTGAACGGTTGTGTTGTTTGCTCGCTTTTACTCTATGTTTTGTAGAATTCAGCTTGTTTTAGCTTTCATACATTACGCGCTGGCTATAAAATTTTCTGTTAAGCTTGTAAAAGCAAATTTCATATAATTTGTGCAAAAGTGAGCAGCAAAGAAATGGGCGAGCTACTTGGTAATAATACGAACATTTCATTTAATTGCGTTCTTTATCTGCCAAACTTTTCACGCCTAACTAAGGCGGTTAATTACCTAAAAATTTTGTTTTCTAAACATGTCATATATCAGTTGATAGTATTGTACAAAAATGTTAACTGCTAAATCAATTGTTGTTGCTATTAGTATGCCCTCTGCTGCTATTTCTACTTAATATAGCTGCCAATCATAATACGAACGCCCTCTCGGGTTCATCGTACGAACGTACAGTTGTTGGTACTACTACTGGCACTCCTTTGCGTAGTTGTGCACATAGTTGTGCAGCTACTGTCGCTGCTGCTGCTGATCTATCGCCTTCGCGCTCTATTAATGTAACTGAGAACGCTGCATCGAATTCCAATGCTGTTGTTGTTAATGCTGCTGCTTTTAATGCGGCTGCTTGTTAGCATACGAATGTTCTCTCGGCTTCGTCACATTCGAATTTTTTTGTTGGCGCTGATGCTTCTACTGCCACTGCTGCTGAGGAGGCCTTCGCACATTCCGGTATGTGAACGAATTTTCATCGAAATTTGAATTTCAAAGTTTTTAATTCGAATTTTCAGAGCAATGTTCTGTACAGTAAAGTGCAAGTCTCAGGCGGCTTAAAAATTGTGCTGATTTTTAATAATTTTTTCCTGGCGATGTTATTTATTTTCTCCATATAAACAAAAAATTTATAGCATTCATTATATGGAAGAAAATGCATAATCGTGTGGACAAAAACAACATTTTAACCCAAGTTTGCATTACATTTTCACGAGTTTCTACAATTGGCATGGAAATTTGGACGATGCAAGTTTCTCATATGAAACGCATAGAAATATTCGAAATGTGGGTACTAGAAGACTACTGAAAATTCGGTGGACCGACCGTATCTCCAACTCTGAAGTACATAGAAGAGTGAATCGCGAAAGCGAGCATCTAAGATGCATCAAATGCAGAAAAAGAGCCTACCTGAAATAATACGATTAATAAAAATTATAATTTCCTTCAACTTATACTACGAGGAAATATTGATGTCAGGCGAGGTATTGGAAGAAAGAAGTTATCATGGCTGCGGAATATTCGTCAATGGATTGGGTATGGTAATAAGTTCCGCCTTCGTAAAAGAGGTGTCGCTGCTGATACTATTTTTGTGTTCGCTCTAGTAATATACTGGTGATTTGAAGGTGTATAGGTGAGGTCTCGACCAAAGTAGTTGACATGCGTTTGAAGCGTAAAGATCCTTTTTTATCTGACGTCGAAAATGTCTAATTACGTCCCGAAAAAACAGTATTGGCGGGCAGTTCATCCTTCATTATTATCTCTTAAAGAAAAGCGCAGCTGAAACGGTTCGCATATCCATCAACACTTACGGTTAAGACGTTCCATCAAATACAACTTGTAAAGAGTGGTTGCGACGCTTCCAAAGTGGCAATTGCGATGTGAGTGACATCTATTATGAACTCCTTAAACCCTCCGAAACCATCACTGGCGGTTGTTACCGACTGCAGCTAATGTGTTTGAATCGAGGTCTCAAAGAAAAGCGGCCGGAATGGCACGGTAGGCATGACAAACTGATTCCCATACCCAACAATAATATTTGATCTTCGATTTTAATAATTTAATTAAACCTATCATTTGAACTCTCAGAAAAAAAAACAACAGAATTACAAAATCCCAACACTTGATGAACCTTCCTGTAAAAAAACTGTTCAATATTTTGTGATAAATATTTTTTAAATACTTGAAATATTTATGCTAAGTGCTCTTTATATCATCGTCTTCAATTTCGAAAAATTGAAAATCAGTTGAAGTGGTGAGGAAATGCTCACTATTGACAGTAATGCCAACTTATTCCTCATTTTCAAAAATTTCAAAAAATTGACATCAGCTTCTTCACTCCATTGTATGAACTTTGTAACCTAAAATAAACTAAATTTTTATGAATCTTGAATGTTATTTGACTATCAAAGTGCAAAAATGCAAAGCTTAAATTCCTAGTTCTAGATAAACCATTTCTTCTTCAATCTTCTTCATTGGCGCGATAACCGCTTATGCGATTTTGGCCGAGTTTAAGAAAGCACGCCAGTCGTTTCTTTCTCGTGCTAACCGGCCCCAGTTGGGCACACCAGCCAAGTCCTTCTTCACCTGATCTTTCCAAACTCAGAGGCCTTCCTCTTCCTCTGCTACCCCCAGCTGGTACCGCATCGAATACTTTCAGAGCCGGAGTGTTTGTATCCATTCGACTGACGAAGCCGCTGGATCTTTATTCGCTGCGCTATGCCTATGTCGCCGTAAAGTTCATTATTCCATCGCCAGCAACGGTCCAAAAATCTTCCGCAGAATCCTTCTCTCAAACCCTTTAAGAGACGACTCAACGGATGTTGTCAAAGTCCAAGCTTTTGCGCCAAACGTTAGGATGTGCATGATGACAGCTTTGCAGAGTGTTTGTTTTGTTCTTCGAGAGAGGACTTTACTACTCAATTGTCTACTTAATTCAAAGAAGCACTTGTGAGTAAGAGAGGTATTCGGTTGGATCTCAAAAATCATAACTGTCAACAGTGACGTGAATGCCGATACACAAGTGCACAGACTGTTGCTTGAGGTCATATACACAAAAGAAATGTCATTCAAAGTTACCAACTTATACTTGTAAATAATTCTCCATAGGGCCTATTAAAACCAACTTCTTTTCTGTGGGTCACATTGTGAAGGTCGTTTTTCTTATTTTGAAACTTTGCAGAAGCCTTAAAGTTAATTGGTTTTAGGAATTTGCATCAAAACCAATCAGTTTGGAAAAAAATTACCTTAACCCTCCAGTAACCAATATTTTTTTATAAAAAAAAATATCTTTGGTAGTCCAACTTCAGATTTACCGCTCTATTAAACGCTTCTTCAACTTTATTTTCTCTTGCTCGTAAACATCATCGTCCTAACCGTCTTCCAAATCTTCTTCTACGCACGCTTCAGCAAATAATTCTATCAAAACCAAAAAAATTTCCTAATCTCTTCATCATTGCGCGATGATAACTCATACCTTCGACACGTTCCAAATCCCATAATAAAGAAA
The DNA here is from genome assembly GCA_037575425.1 of Anastrepha fraterculus. NCBI lineage: Eukaryota > Metazoa > Arthropoda > Insecta > Diptera > Tephritidae > Anastrepha > Anastrepha fraterculus. The sequence continues at coordinate 15,988 of JAYXIM010002642.1, forward strand.
TTTTTAGCTAAGGCCTGCTAAATTGTGGTATAAAATTGCATACTCGAAATTTTTGAAAAAAATTCTGAAAAAAAATTTGAAATTTTGATGAATTTTTTTTTATTTTTTCTTAATTTACACAAAGTTTGATACTTGGTCTCATATGACTTATGTAGAAGAATGAACTGTGTTTTCATAGCAAAATTACTAGAATTAAAGAAGAAAGAAAGAAATGGTCAAAACTCGCATTTAAGTCCCTCTGCTGTAGTTATTTAACGTGAGTATTAAATATCATTGATTTAAGGATTCAACTTGAATTCCCTTTTTTTGTTATTTGCTGTTTTTTTTTTTGTTTTTTTGGAAGCTGCATACCTTTTTGCCCCAACGAAAATGTATCAATTTCACAAATGCATGCAGCAAAAAGTGGCATCGTTTGTCATGCCATATAGCGCCCACCAACAAAAAGCTGACTGCCAGCAACAGTTACTCAGGAACTTTTTGCGCTCCGGAACTTTTGCACTTTGACTCCTTCCATCATGCCACAGAGACCTACAGGTAGCCAGAAACACTGGTAATCGCTTACGTTGCTTTTTTTTTTTGTTTTTTTGCTTTTGCTTGTCTCTTTTTTTTTCGTGAAACTCTATTTGCAACATTTAGCTGAATGCATTCATATATAGTACATTTTTTGCTGTTTCATATTTTCCGTTGCTGCAACTGCACATTTTGCAAAAACAAACATTTGAACATTTGTTTGGCTATTTCGAGCGGCTAAATGTGTCTGCGAAAGGTGATGTTGCAAGGTAGTTACATGAAAATGCAATCAATTCGCACAGCTGGAGCTGAAAGAAGAAGAAAAATAGGAGTAAAGAAATAGTTAGCTGATGGAGATTTGTTTTTTTTTTCTTTGCGCTTTTAAAGTTTTTTAAAGAAATATTGCTGAAAGCTATACCTGCTTTAAAAAAATAAAATAATGTTGGAGAACAGTACAAAGGTCAGTTTAGCTACAGCAGTGGAAAAATTATTATAAATCTGTAGTTTAAAGTAAATAAAAAATCACATTTATTTTTGAGAATTTTTTTGGTCGCGGTCTTGTGCATTTTCTTCATTTAACGCTTACTCTGAAATATTTTTGTATATGGAAGAAAACACCGAACACCGTCTGCAGAAAAAAATTTTAAAATTTAATACAACTTTTAGACCACTTGAAACTTTAACTTTAACTTTTAACTTTATTGCACCAAAATTCAATGATTTATAAAAGTGCATACCTGTAAGTTTTCTAAAAAAAGGTTGAAAGCAGCTCAAGTCGTTAGCTGTAATAGAAATATGTTAAATTCACGTCCAAAGTCGAAAAAATCTAGCCAGAGAAGTCTGATGACAACCGGGTGCCCAACTAAAGCTTTAACAGCTTCTGAACTGTGAGTTGCCGCCTAAGCTGACAAAAAAGCAACACCAAGGCTGCAATATTTCTAAATCATCTCCAGCAAAAAATTCAAAATACCAAATTTAGCTACATTTGTGAATTTGTGAATTGTTTCCGGCCATACACTGGGCCCCTCAAAAGTAAAAAAATATCAAGCCATTAGAATGAAACTTCGCATGAGAGGGTTTTTGAAGTCGTAGATTACGAATCTTAGGGTAGATTTTTCAAAACTCAAAATAATGAATCCAATATAGCGGAGAATTTCCTAAATAGTCATGCGATTTATATTAAACCTTGTGTAGGGTTTGTGTCTACGGCTAAATGGCGGTCTTAGTCCGGAAGATGGAAGCAGCGCAAGCCAGCAAGCGGTTCTACTCGTACATAGGAATTGAATAGTGGAAGAGGACAAAAACAAAAATCGAAATTTGTGAATCAACGTCATGATACAATATTTTCTCATTTTGAAAA
>JAYXIM010002643.1:0-30411 GCA_037575425.1 Anastrepha fraterculus
CAGCTCCTATGCAAAATATGGTCGGATGAAAGCATGCCTGCCGATTGGAATTTAAGTGTGCTCTGCCCAATCCATAAGAAGGGCGATCCTGCAATTTGTGCCAATTACCGCGGGATTAGTCTTCTAAATATCGCCTATAAGGTTCTAGCGAGCATATTGTGTGAAAGGCTGAAGCCCACCGTCAACCAACTGATTGGACCTTATCAGTGTGGCTTCAGACCTGGAAAGTCTACCATCGACCAAATATTCTCAATACGCCAAATCTTGGAAAAGACCCATGAAAGGAGAATCGACACACACCATCTTTTCGTCGACTTCAAAGCTGCTTTCGACAGTACGGAAAGGAGTTACCTGTATGCCGCGATGTCTGAATTTGGTATCCCCGCAAAACTAATACGGCTATGTAAGATGACATTGCTTAACACCAGTAGCGCCGTCAGAATTGGGAAGGACCTCTCCGAGCCGTTTGATACCAAACGAGGTTTCAGACAGGGTGACTCGCTGTCGTGTGACTTCTTTAACCTGATGTTGGAGAGCATCGTACGAGCCGCAGAATTTAATCGCTCAGGCACAATTTTTTATAAGAGCGTACAATTGCTGGCGTATGCCGATGATATCGATATCATCGGCCTTAACAACCGCGCTGTTAGTTCTGCCTTCTCCAAATTGGATAAAGAGGCAAAGCGAATGGGTTTGGTGGTGAACGAGGACAAAACGAAGTACCTCCTGTCTTCAAACAAACAGTCGGCGCACTCGCGTATCGGCACCCACGTCACTGTAGACAGTTATAATTTCGAGGTTGTAAAAGACTTCGTCTATTTAGGAACCAGCATTAACACCGATAACAATGTCAGCCTTGAAATCCAACGTAGAATCTCTCTTGCCAACAAGTGCTACTTTGGACTAAGGAGGCAACTGAGCAGTAAAGTCCTCTCTCGACGAACAAAACTAACACTCTACAAGACTCTCATCATGCCCGTCCTGACGTATGGCGCAGAAGCTTGGACGATGACAACATCCGATGAAGCGACGCTTGGAGTGTTTGAGAGAAAGATTCTGCGTAAGATTTTTGGACCTTTGCACGTTGGCAACGGCGAATATCGCAGACGATGGAATGATGAGCTGTATGAGCTTTACGACGACATAGACATAGCGCAGCGAATAAAGATCCAGCGGCTACGTTGGCTGGGTCATGTCGTCCGAATGGATACAAACGCTCCGGCTTTGAAAGTATTCGATGCGGTACCAGCTGGTGGTAGCAGAGGAAGAGGAAGGCCTCCTCTGCGTTGGAAAAATCAGGTGGAGAAGGACTTGGCTTCACTTGGTGTGTCCAACTGGCGCCGGTTAGCACGAGAAAGAAACGACTGGCGCGCTTTGTTAAACTCGGCCAAAATCGCGTAAGCGGTTATAGCGCCAATTAAGAAGAGAAAAGTAAAAACAAGGATCAAGTTAGAGGACATCATATAAAATAGAAAAAATAGGAGAAAAATTGCAGTAATATAAAATTTTATTTTTATTGAAATAATAACTAAGAACAAGCAGCGAAATAGAGAAAGAAATATGAAATACCTGCAAAAGTAAAAAAAAATATAAAAAAAAGTTAAAAATGTTATAAATATTAATAAATAAAAACAAACGAATTAAAAAATACCTGCCAAAAAGGAAAAAAATAACAGTAATACAAAAATAAATTTAAAAATAATAATACTTTATAATAAAAAGTAATAAACAATAAAATAAATGAATAAAATCAAATCTTTTTAAATCTTATAAAAAGTGAAAAAAAATAAATAAAAGTAATAGGTAAGAAAATTCCGGTTATGCAAAAAAATCCTAAAATTTTAGAAAAAGTAATAAATAGTAACAAAGAGCGAAATAGAGAACGAAATATAACCTACAAAAATAAAAAAATAACAGTAATATACAAAATTTAATAAAAAAAAATTAGAACCGAAAGGACAATGAAATATTAGATCTTTACAAAAATATCAAAAAATAAAAGAATATATAGAAAATTAAAAATATTTAAAAAAAGAGTAAAAAACCAAAAAAAAAGTTAAACAAAATTTCCAAATTATCACAAAAATGATAAATACAAAATGAAAATAAATTAACAAAAATTTAAAATAAAAAAGCGATTCAAAAACAGTATTTTAATAATAGTAGATCTTTAAAAAAAACATTAGAATATTAAAAAATGTATAGAAAATTAAAAAAATTTCAAAATGACTAAAAAGGGTAAAAAGTTACATACACATAAAAAAATTTTCAAATGCAAAAAAATTAGATAAAAATATTACATGAATATAAAAAAAATTGAAAACAAAAAATAAAAGGTTAAAAAACGTAAAAAAAAATTTCAAAAATATCACAAAAATGAAAAATGCAAAATGAAAATAAATTAACAAAAATCTAAAATAAAAAAGTTGTTCAAAAATAATACTGCAACTTTGTGAACTTCCTCATTATGTACTCTTTTTCACCCGCTGCTGATTTTATTTATGATACATGCCCAGGTGTCATACTTCAATAACCAGGTCTTCTCTGCACTAACTACTAAAGTCATTCTCCTTTTGCTGTCGCTCTGGTTTCACTAAGAACTGGATCGAAATAACTACGTTACCTGCAATGCGAGTCACTAATTTTCACGAAGCTTTGAAATCGAAGCCTTTTCACATCGGACCAAATTTCGACAGAGAAGTACATAAAGCATGCCCTCCTCTTTCTAGGCATATGAATGACAAGGTGTTGCTTGTTCTTGAGTATTACTTGCCCTTGGAGCTTAATTGCCTATTGCAGTAAAAGTGAAAAGATTTCCATTGATTTAGATTAATATATCCTATGATCAGAAAGTACCGCACGTGGGAACCGGTCCATATTTTTTTCTTATGTTGGTAGGACTGTTAGACGCATATCTGCCACTTTTTACCGCCATCGGATCATTAGTGTCTGCCTGGCCGGCCGGAAATGTGGGCAAACAATTCTTGGATTTTGCATGATTATAACGCGCCATCGGACCGAGCCCAAATTGTGCTGGGTTATTTGACCAAACAACAAGTAAATACCATCGTGCAAGCACCTGATACGGCCCCATGCGACTTTTTTTGTTTCCCATGTTAAAGTTACCACTTCGTTGAAGGAGATTTCAGGCGATAGAGGAGATCAAAGAGAATGCGACGAAGGAGCTGAAGGCCATCCCTTCCAGGGATGCATGGAGGACTGGGTTCGACGTTGGCACATGTGTGTTGCTTCAGATGGGTCATATTTGTAAGCAGATAAAATAAATTAGCCTGAAATTTAAGTTTGTTTTATTTTATTTAAACAGTCCCGGAATTTTCAGGTCATAGAGTAGAATTAGTTTCTTCCAAAAAACGCACGAACCCAGAAATTGGCATACCCGAAATTGGCAGCCCCATATCGATGATTGAAAATGCAAATATTTTTTTGTTAGATATTATATAAACAATGCAGGCTTTAGCCATTCACCCCTTTCACCCACCACAGAGATGTAGTTTTTATATACATTTATCTTAAAGGCAAAGTTTCAAACATCAAATTTCTCCTTTTTTTGGATCCCATCACCTTTCCACTAACTTCTTCAGCCACCTAATCACCTTTGTGCAAATCCATTTGTCACTGAATCACTCGTCTGTCTTATCTATCAAAAAGTTTTCGTATTTAACTACAGTCACTGGACACAGGTCAATTTAAAACGTACAATTCCCTCAAGCACACAAACATTTCAACAGCTCATAAATCACCAGAAATGATATGAAAAGAACAAACTCATTATTCCTTTTCAACTAAAAAGGCTGCAGTCAATCAAAAACTATGCGCATCAAGTGAAAAACCTAACAGAAACTAACAAAAACTTACAATAACTAACAACAGCCAGGGAAGGCTATTAAAGGGTGGGTGAGTTGATGGTGCAGATGGAAAAGTTGATGTGTGGAAGAATGTTACATGGAAATTAGACTCACATCCCCCAGTATCCTCTATGTCTCCTTTGCATGGTTTTTGGCCTGAAGTCTGCTCGAAATGGCAATGAAGCATTCAATTTGGTATGCATTGAAATTTTATTATATTCATTATCTCTTCTTCCCCAAAAGGGCATGCAAGGACATAGATAATAGTGTAAATTGATAGTTTCAAGTTGTGAAGATAAGTGAAAGGCTTTTAAGTGTGTTTGTATGAGTGTATAAATAGCCAAATAACTAAAAGTAATTTAACTTTTCTCATTTTACATGTACCATTCACTTTATGGGCAAATGGTGCAGTGGGAAATTCTATTTTCGCTTAGTATTGCTGCCAGAAAGGTGAAATTATTTTCTTTTAAAAAAATTGATTCTATCATTGAAGATTTTTTAAGGCTTCATTTATTTATTTATGTAATTATTTATTAATAATAATAGTTCTACTTAGAGAGTTAAAACTAAAATACAATCTCTAATGCAAAGGCCGAGGCCTTTTGACTTACTTGGGTTAAGTTTCTAATAGAGAAATGTAGGTGTTATTAGGCTGTGGCGATAAAGCTTTTTAGCGACATTTGCTTGCTAACAAATACTCGCTATGGCAAGTATCTTGGCTTTGTCCTGGATGCCAAGCTTAACTGGAAAGGCAGGCTGACGCCATCTGCAAACGTCTAGCAGGAGAATCTTGGGGCTGTAACCCAAGAACCCTGAGATGGATGGTGACATATGGCGCGGTCGCTTGCCCATCGAGAGCCACTGCGGGCATCACGGGAGCGATGCGGACCTGCCCTACAGCTGCGATGGAGGTGATGCTCAAGCTGACACCGCCGCATATAGTCATTCAGCAATCAGCCAGTCGTACCCTGCTAAATACTTCCATGGAAGGTTTCTGGAGAGAAAAATTGATGGCATGGAAATGTTAAAGCTTTTCTCTTTCTTCTACCCGAAATTCGATTCCGAATTCGCGATCCTTCACATGACAGCTGTAATTGACGTTCCAACGCATTCTTGTGTTACCTCGTCCATAGAACCTCCTGGGTGGTGATATACCAGCTTGTCATGAGTACGACCTCCGGCGATGCTCTAAATGCGGTGCAATAAAAGCAATGTGTAGACTCTGTAAATATGGTTTCTGGCACGAAGACGGAACTTCGGGATAGAGAAAAATCTTTACGATGATATCTGGGCAGTATTAAGTTTCAATTGGAAGAAAATTTTATGTCAGCGTGAGCAATGGGGCAATCCAGAATGCATTCAGGGAGGTTTGACGGATATTTTCTTTACCGATGGGTCCAAGAATGAAATAGGGTCTGGAGCCGGATGGTACTTAAACGATAGTAATAAGTATTACTATGCTATGGGAGAAATGGCAACTGTTTTCCAAACGGAAGTTTTTGCCATCTTGAAAGTAGCCGAATGGATAATCGAGAGAAGATGGAGCGGGAAATAGATTGGAGTTTTCAGTGACAGTCAGGCTGCACTGAAGGCCCTGGAGAACGCGAAGCAAACCTCAAAGATTGTTCAAGAATGTATGAAGAAACTTAATTCTGTCGCAAGACAAAACAGGCTTGTACTTATATGGATTCCAGGACACTCCGGTGTTCAAGGAAACGAAATTGTCGATGAATTACCCAACTGTTTATCAGCGGTTCCCCCACAAGGGCCAAAGCCAATAATCGGAATCAGTTGTGCAGGAATCATGAATTGGATGAACAATGCAATTTGCTTAAAGAGCGATGGTCCAGGCAAGAACGCTGCAGAACTGCAAAGTGTTTTGTGACAAGTCCGAACAGAAAACTGTCAAGCCTGCTTCTAAAACTTGGAAGGAAAGACGTTCGGTTGATGGTCGGTATTATTACAGGACACAACCCATGGGGTCAGCATATGACCACTACTAGAATCATTGAAGGTCCAATATGCCTGTCTTGCTTGGAGGAGGCGGCTAGTATTGAGAAACTTTCTCTGTGAGTGTCCTGCCCTTGCTAGAGCAAGACTACGAATATTGGTTTCTGATGGCATGAGAATAAGTGATATTCGTTCTCTAAAACTGGAGGATATTTACAGATTTGCCAAAGAGTCTGGAAAATTTTCACAGGACTAACTACTTCTGTCTCTATTCTTTCCTATCTCTTTCTCTAATTTTCTCCTTTCCTCCTTGACTATCTGGCGTCTTTTCAGAGCTCTAAATACAATGGGCTCTTTAGCCTGAGTGTTTTAGGAGCCACCAAATATTTTGGTGAACCTTCCAGGCAGAATTGCTCGTAACGTCCTAAAGGACAAGAGTTCTCACCGCGGTCAGCCAAGCACAGTGGCGGCAACAAAATGATTAGAGGATACCTTTGGTCTCACCCCATAACCAATAAAATGGACAAATTTATTTAGATGTAATATAATATCCAAAACACTCCTCAATGTTAGTACGAGAATGGTTTTATCAGAATAATATTAATGTTTCTATCTATTTCTATTCAGACCTATTTAAATTACCATTTGTGTATGCGCATAGGTTACTCACATTGCCGAAAGATGAGCTCGGATGCAAGATGCGAGACTGGATATAGTCGCGCTTCGCTGCAGGCCTAGTGACGTCACTACAGCTCGTTACACCCAATATTATTAGATGGACTTTAATTAAGAAATTTCAAATTTCTCAAATACTGAGATTGGCGAAGCAATAAATTTCAGTGCCTCATTAATTACCGCAAAACTGTCAAATGCTTGTCAAATGATGTTGAGGATAAAAAGTTCATCAAAAGAATTTAAAAGCAATAGCTCAGTACGCGGACACAACATGCAAACACGTACCTGCATGACATTTTGTGGCAACAATCATCAATTTTGGCAGGATATGAGTGCGGACTATATTTGTATTAGCAGACACATACATGCATAACAGCAGAAAAAATGTAGTATGCAGAACTGAAAAGTTTTTCAGTTATGAGGGGCTATAAAATCATTAAAGTGAACAAAGGAGTCAAAGGGTTTTTTCGATATTTTTTTCACTTTTCAATTTTTTCTTTTTTTTTTGTATTTTTTTGTTTTGTATTTTTTTTGATTTATACTTTTCTCTGGTGACCACCTTAAAGCGAGCGTCAAGGGTCATCAATGGGTTAACAAATATTTGTACCACAAAAAAAAATCGATTGCACCATTAGCTCGTTGACGTTTCATTAGACTCCCGTCATTTTAGCTCAGTTCTGCAACACTCTTTGCGAACGAGAAAACCCGTTATTTGGTAGATGGGCTCACTTTTATTGTTATTCATTAATTTTAATGTTTGCATGCATTTTCGAAAATTCTACCACTACCAGTACGCATTTGAATATTGTACACAAAAATAATAATAAAATTTGCTGAGCCAACCGTCAACTAAAAGGTGCTCACAGCCAGTTTCCAAAGCCAAGGCGGAGTACGGCCATTGAGACTTTGTTGGCCACTCGGCCACTTCCATGCATTCATTCGATAAACAAAGAACAATGCGAAACGAAAATTGAGGTTGTAAACCCTTTTTCTCATTTAGTAAGAATAATAAAAGCTCGCATGAAAAACAACAACAAGAACAACAACAACACTGCCAGCAGAAATTATAACAACAAACGTCGCTGCACAGCTTATGTGCGTCAGTGTGCGTTCGCTCGCAAGGTAATTGAGGTAGCATAACAGAAATTCAGTACAACAACAACAACAACAAACCCATTTCACACAATAGGTGTTTACCTATTTCACACTTTGACAGCAGTCAACCTCATTTGGGTCCGGGGTGTCCTCGCACCTTCACTTTTTTGGAGCTCTTTTGTGCGCCAAATGCTGGCCATGAATTGTGGGGGCATTTGTTATTGTTGTGTTGTTGTAATGGTTATGCTGTGCTTGTGTTGTTGGCTTTGTGCTTGAACAACAACAACAACTGTTAGATTCGATTAAGCCATGCATGCGGGCATTTATTGTTTTGAAATTGCATAAATGTATTGGTAGGCGTGTGTGTGTTGGTGTGTGAATTTGTGTAAGCTTTAGCGCCTTGTAGTATTCCCACTTTAATCAAATTTCATTTAGTCAGACGATGTGGTTAGCAACACCCTATACCCCATCATCACGCAGCGCAACTTCCATTTACTAGTTCCGCTTTTCGTGTCGAATATTTTTAAGCAAAAATAAAGGTTAGAGTGCAAATAAATAAATACAAGGTGGCGCAAAATTAATCACTCTATCGGGAAATTTTTAATTTTTCCAACTCAAAATAACTTTTTTTTTAATTAGTAAGGAAGTTCTTTTGCGCCACCTTGCATATATTTGTATCCACTTTTCTCGTTATTCCCACTAAGTAGTTAAGGATCTCCCTAAGAAATTAGGCGATTCAAAAGTGCGCTGAATGAAAATAAAATACGAAATTAATTTCTGCTTTCTTTAGGCCTAGTACAAATGTCTTAACTTTCATAACATTATTTATAGAAACGGAAATTTAAAAAAAAAAAAAACATGAATTAACATCACTTTATGAACAACAAACAAATTTTTTTTTCTGTGAAATTTTTTTCTGCTGCTTCTAGAGGAAAAATTATATAAAATGGCTAATAAATAGTCTACATTTCGACTGTTAATACCACAGATCAGGTTGGACTAAGAAAAATAATAATTTTTATTTTAATTTTTGTATTGAAAATTGCCTATAATCCTCAACTTTTGGATCGAAACTGGAAGAAATAAAAAACCCGGTATTGCCCTGGTGAAGAGTGATCCGTCTTTGGCGATTGGTTTTCCTAATTTCTTGGAAGACAAATGGTTGTGTACCACTCAAAATTTACTGTTCTGCGTTGTTGTAGTGGTACGGTTGCGACATTTCCAGTTTTTCCGAAAAAACAGGCGACCATTTGCTTTGAAGTGCTTCGTGCGCGAACAACTTTTGTTGGATTTGGCTCATCTTGAAACACCCATACAGTCGACTGCTCCATGATTCATCACCTGTCACGATGTCATAGACGTGTTTCGAAGCCCCGCGATCGTATTTTTTGAGCATTTCCTTCGACCAATCGACACGAGCCTTTTTTTGAGCGATTGACAAATTATGTGGGATCCAACGCGAACAAATTTTTTTGACAGTCAAATGTTTATGCAATATTGAATGTATGCTGGTCCCACTAATGCCTAAGATTGTCTCAATCTCACGATAGGTCACATGACGATCTTGCAATATCAGTTCGCGCACAGCATCAGTGGTTTTCGGAACAACAACTGATTTTGGACGACCTTCACGATACTCGTCTTGGAATGAACTACGACCACGACTGAATTCACCATACCATCGATAAACACTGGTCCTTGATGGAGCTTCGTCGCCAAAAAATGAATTAAGTTCATCCATGCAATGTTGCTGAGTTTATCCACGTCGAAAGTTGTAAAAAATAATCGCACGAAAATGTTCACGATTCAATTCCATTTTTGGACCGATATGAATCTTTTAAGTTACTGTAAACAACACAAATAGCGCTGGTATGTCAAAACGTTTTGAGTACGTAAAAGCCAGAAAATGTCAAACTTTGCGGTACAGCTGTCAGTTGCCAGATTGCAACACCAGGGTTGCCAAACCGCGAAATATAAAAGGCACCCCTCGTATACTGTGAAATTCGCATACGTAAATTCCCAATATTATAGCTTCTACAACCCAATCGAAATCTCGAAATCTATACCGATGGTTCTAAGATGAGCTGTGGTGTGGGAGCTAGCTTCTATTCGAAGCCACTCAACCTATCCCAGTCAATTCGTCTTCCTGACTATACCAGCGTGTTCCAGGCAGAACTTTTAGCGATCAGAATAGTATGTAAATCACTAAAGCTCTACAACGAAGTTTGAGTAAGAGTAGCTATCTTTTCAGACAGTCAAGCAACTATCAAGGCCTTGGATTCCAATTCCACCTCAACCAAACTAGTCTTACAGTGAAGAGAGGAACTAGAATTGTTTAGTCATTATCTTCAAATTACTCTGATATGGGTTCCCGGTCATAGGGATATACGAGGTAATGAGGTAGCGGATGAGTTAGCACGAAAATCTTCGGCATTAGACATAGCAGAGGCGGCGGCAGTCGCCACCCCACTGAACACATTAAAAGCATCCATAGCTTCACACTATCTTGCTTTAGCCGAAAGAAGATGGAAGCAAATAACTATATGTATTACAACAAAAAACACATGGCCGTCATACAAAATCCAAAGGACAAATCACTTGTTAGGATGTTTTCGGTCAAACATCTCACGCATCACTGCAACCCTAACAGGTCATTGGAAAGTAGGGGAGCATGCAGCCAAACTCAACCTCCCCTTCGATCCCATCTGCAGAAGCTGTCAAGCGCAAGGGGCGAAGGAAAAAGCGCCAGTATACGAACTCGTACAGACGAGGCTCGTTTATAAAGTCCGTGCAAAAATAAAAACTACTTAATTGTTTGCGATAAACCTTTTTCTTATTTTTCGACATAGTCTTATTTTGGGCTTATAAACTGTCTCCAATGCTGTTCTAGTTTGCTGATCGCTTCCGAATAATAGGATTTGTCCAAGTATGAAAAATAGCCAATTGTTTCTGCAATCACCTCCTCGTTTGAATGGAACTGCCTCGTTTGAATCACAACTGCTGTGGCGTGAGCTGGTGCGTTATCGTGATGGAAAAGGAATTTGACTTGACTTCCTGAATTCAAATGAATGCCAAACACAAAGAAATAGGCCGCTCTGGCTGAAACTGGATGTCTATTATTCTAAAAGATACTACTAACTCAACATAATCCCCATACGCACCATATTTCTGACTTTTCACGAATTTTTGAAGCAACCCTCGTATACTAGGTCCGTTTAGGTTCGATCGAAGCTTCGCTATCTTAATAAGAAACCTTAGTTTAGCCGCAGTACATGTAAATATTTAGAGGCTCGAAAATGAAAATCCAAAAGAAACTGGATTGATCATTCTAACGTTCCAGTCGATGAATCTCTCAGAAGGAATTAACATAGTTTATGAAAAAACGATCGTGCGAGCTTACATTTCTCTTCCGCGAGAGGTGTACGATGTTAAAAATATAATCACACTCCAAAATGGTGCAGAGGCATTAAGATGTGTCACAATTGTGGCGATGAAAAATGCATCAAACCTTCGTCATGCATTAACTGTACCAGCGGCAAATTTGAACAATTTAACCACATTTCCCTTGTCAAAAAATGTGTAGTTTTTTTTACAACAAAAAGAGTTGCAGGCGATAAAAAAAATTCAAAAAGTTGACAACAAGATAGCAACAAAAATTTTACAGAAAGCGACATAGCAACACCGATGTAACCTGTGCGGAAATTTTACAATCTACAACAAATACATACGAAATATCAACAGTTAAAAAAAATAAAATAGCAGAGACACTCAAACTCTCCACTAAGTTACCAGACCAACAACCAAAGAGCACAATCCAATCAGATAACATCACCAATCATATCGCCAATAGGCGCAACAACAGTACCTCTTATGTAGCCGAACCACTCTCATCGATCTTTATAATGTCCCCTACTTTTAAACTTCTCCCCAAAAATACTCTAAGGCGACTGGTAAGGAAACTCAAAATAACAAGAACAACAAGAACAACAAAAAATTGCAAAAAACTTCAAAACAATAATAGCAAAAAAAAAACTATGGCTTTCTCCTCCACTATCATGCTCTGACAATGGAAATGCAGATATATAAATACACTGTTCTCATCACCAATACATCAAATATAAAAGCAAAATACAAAAGCATATATACACATATATGAGTTTTAGAATTTATTACAAGTACAAAAACAAGCCTATGTTATTTAGCATACTGTATGATTATTCTCTACTTTCAACTGCCGTTTCCTATATATATATTAATATAAAACTAAATACTGTTTTCCAGACTATGAATTGCCTACACTGGCAGCAGTTAATTGTAAAGCAGCGGCTGTCAATGGCGCTCTAGCGAGAATTCTGCCTAACATAGATGGCTCGCAAGGAGAGAGAAGACGACTCATATCGACTGTGATGGACTCTATCGTATTATACGCGGCGCTGATATGGGCTGAGGCTAAACATAGCCATATGCGTGAGGTAGTTCGCACCTACAGACGCAGCGCACTACGTACTGCATGCGCTTATAGAACGGTATTAGACGACGCAATATGTGGTATTGCTAGAAAGATACCAGTGGATATTCATGCGATGGAGTTGTATCGCCTCTATTGAGTAAAAGGAGTGAAATCGACGATAGAAGAAAAGGCGGTAGAAGATACGCGATCGATGGTCGAATGGCAAAAAAGAAGGTTGACTCATCCCAACCAAAGGCCGGTGGACTTACAAACTCATACCAAACCTTGAAGGGTGGATGAATAGGAAGCATGGCGATATTTACTACTACCTAACTCAGATACTCACCGGACACGGCTGCTTCCTTGAATATCTACACCATTTCCAGCTGGCCGGCAGCCCTTTTTGCCCGAGTTGCTCGAATACAGTCGAGAGCGCAGAACATGTGGCCTTTCACTGCAGACGTTTCAGTGAAGAACGAGCAATGCTGGCGAAGGCATTCAAACTCCTGCCATCCCACGCAAGATTTGTCCAGGATATGTAGTGTACTTAATCCAGCTTAGTATAATTCGACAGTTCTTAGGAGAAAAGGAAGAAAACAAAAATACAAAACAGCCTTATAAATATAAAGCCTATTCGTGTATTACAAAGTTTTTGGTACCTTTGCTAGCAGGTGGACAACTGTTTTATACAAACCGACGACAGACACAGACGCTTGAGCCAAACACTCACAACAGCACCAAACTGAAGACAAGACAATAGTTTGTGAGTATCGGACTATTGCATATTCTCCGATGTTTCATTCCCCCCATAACCGCTTTCGAAGACAGTGGGAGGTGTGATGGAGCGATGGCGTAAAAGCTCCATACGCCTTAGAGAGCTGAACAGACAGTGATTCTAGTTGCTGTGCATTCAGATCTATCTGTGGAGTTACAATACGAGTACCGTCATTTTGATTGTGGTATATTGCAACACCGCCTGCAATTGCGGTAAATATTTAAAAATGAAAATATTTACGAATATAAAAATACGGTCGTAATACAGCACACGCGGTTGCTATTATGAGCGTCGTAACGCGTATATTACACCGACGTACTAACATACACACAAACGTTCGTAGGACGCTTGGTCTAAGCAAGTATTAGGTAGTGTAGTATAGGTATACATAATGGCTTCTCGCTCACCGTGGCTCCGTAATACGCAGGCGCGCACACATCCGTACTAGCATACATACAAACATGCATACGTATGACGCTTGAACTAAACACCAAAGCAAGTAATAGGCTGTGTAGTATACATACTACAATACTCACTAGACTAGCGTGGCTCAGCAGTACGCAGCCACTCACATATACGTATATCAACATATAACGCTTCGTAGCCAAGAGTGTCGCTTTTTCGTTTCATCGAGTCTCAAATCACTTCCAACGATTCTAAAGAAGTTTTCACTTCAAAAAAAAATTATACTTAACTCCACATAATTTCCTTACAACTCATATTTATTCTCTTAATAATATTCCAATTCCGCCTAACTACGAAATTTATCATTTTAATTCAACTGCAACCTGCGTTGCTATCGTTCTACATTGTAATTTTTTAATTATAATTCTAGTTTTTGATAAATATTTAAATAAATAAAAAAAATTCATTATTTATATTTTAAGAGCACTTCGACATAAATGTAACTCACACACACCTTGAAATATTCTTTGAAACGCAAACAAGCGCATGCTCCCGAAATCCAACAGCATAACTTTTACGTCAAATTGCATTAAAATTTCATAAATCAAATGAAAAATTCGAAACATCAACTATGGTTTTAACAAAAATTAGAAAGCAAGAAGAGCGGAAAAAAGTGAAAAGAAAACCCGAAAGCCAGCAGTCAACCACGCAGAAGGAAAGTAACAAGTCGAAAATTAAATTAGAGCAAACAAACAAAGGTACGAGCGCAGCAGCAGCGGCAGTGTAAATGGATGATGGACTTCGGAGTGGAAAAAGCGAGGGTGTCGAGGATATGGAGGACTTGCAACGGGAAAGTACATACGCACACTCACACTTATATACGAATGGGTGGCTGTGGCAACAACAAGTTAAACATAGCATTAAATTGCATGAGACAGGCGAATCAGCAGCAGCAGCAGCTTCACTTTAGGGCGAGGGGCGCAATAGAGAAATTTGTTGCAAGCATTAATAATAACTTTAGAGCAGACGGAAAATTGTGGCATTAAAAATTTTTGGCATTCAAGTGTACATATATTTATTTATACCCACATATGAGCGCTAGTGCGTACAACTCAACTATTTGTGTATGCATGTTGCATGGCGATGTCGTGCGGTGATGCAATTACCAGATGGACGCAACACAAATTACACGCATCAAATGTGTATGTGGCACATCCCAGACAAATCCAATAGCATGCAGGCACCCACACACGCGAGGGAGATTTTTTTCTTGCTCGTCTAAGTTGTGAATTGTACAAAACTTATGCAACATATGGTCGCAAGTACAATAGTAAGCGGGTATTGAGGGCACTGAAGGCACTACGTTGGCTGGAATGCTGAGCGAGGGTGCGGCAGTGCTACAGCTAAAATTTCAACTTCAATCTTGTGGCAGGAGGAGTGCTGGTTACAGGTACACTTCAAGCGGCAGGACACTCGTGACATATGTTGCACAATTCGCCCCGCCACTCTGATGAGTACCTGTGTATTGTTTTCAATTTTTTTTTTTTTTTTTTTTTTTTTGATAAATTCTAATCTGCCTTTACGCATCAACAACAATAATAATTCAATAATTTTAAATGCGTTCCTCGCACAGGACATGCACCCCAAATATCAACGTAATACAGCAGACATGCCACAACACTGTGCCATACAAGTATCGCTCTGTCACACATGCACATGCAACCCTGCATCTCTGTTCGTCTGTGTGTGCGTGCCACTGTCAAATGTCATTTACGTTCGCTCGCTCATTGTTGCTTTTGCTTTGTTAGCGGATCATCTTAATTTTCGCCTCCTCCACTTTACCTGCCTGGCTGTCCCGCCGCATTTTCGGTATCTTCCCGGTTTCGAGTGCAACGTCCTTTGTTTTGGCGCCGCTGGCCAGTGTGGTTTGTTGTTGTTGTTGCTTCTATTGCATGTCTGCTTCATATAATTACCTTTTGCCCTAATCAACGCGCCTTAAATTAACGTTTATGCCACAACATACCACTACTACACATCCACCCATACGTACGTGCTACTATCGCTGCTTAATGATTGCCGCATCAATGTTGCATGCATCGTTGCATTGAGCTGTTTATTGCTTATCGGATATAGGTAATGTTTGGTAATTTGTGTAGATATTTATTTATTTTATCTGCGAGCAATTGCCGGTAATTATCCTTATAATTAGCAAAGAAGTGTTTTGGAAAATAATTTTTTCTGGAGGCGAAAAAAATTATGTATTGTACTACTTAAATTTTGAGATATGGCAACACCAATGGAAATATATGTCACATTTTACATTGCCATCGTAAAGTTTGACCGTTTTAATAGCAATCTTACTCAGGACATTTCGGGGGGACATGTCGCATTGGGGAATGCTCGAAAAGAATGTCACGGTCAACAAGGAGCTCTACATTACCCAGCTACACCTCGTGAATGAGTCTATTGGACTGAAAACACCTCATCGACATGGTCAAACCATACTCCTTCAGCAGGTCGAATTACGTAAAGGCCGGTCAAAAAAACTGTATGTGCGTTGACGGCAGCCTCTTATTTTCGTCCAATAACAGTCTTATCCGTCTTCTCGAAGGCTTTTGAGCGCTTAATATCCGAAGTAATATCTTAAATTTGCTATCTACATTCCAGTCTGGGTTTCCAAGAAAACCTAGTTGCTTCACGGCCCCTGAAATCGATGAGTTGGCGCGTGACTACTATACTGTGCGTGAAACACCAAATGATATAAAAACTTTTTGTACCTCGGCAGGTAATGGAGAACCTCCAAGTATATTTCTGTCAAAAAAAAAGCTCCTCAGAAAAACCATTGTGGTTCGGAAGAAACATGAAAATTGTAGGTTCTCCATTTGTGTAAAAGTATTGAGACGCAATAGGAGAAGAAGCTCGGCCAAATATCCAACAAAAGAAGCGCCAACTGTACGTGCGAAGGCCGTTTGAAACTTCTGTGCAAAGATAAAAACTACTTAATTGGTTGGGAAATACATTTTTTTATTTTTCGACATAGTCTCCATTTAGGCTTATACATTCGTCCAACGCTGTCCTAGTTTGTTGATCGCTTCCGAATAAGAGCTATTTTTCAAGTATGAAAAATAGTCACTCATTTCTGCAATCACCTCCTCGCTCGAATAACATCTTTTTTCCGCAATTTCCTCAAATTAGGGAACAAATAGTAGCCTGAGGAGTCCGAGAGAGCAAAGCCTGTAGAATAGGTGGGATGTGAAAAGAGCTGGAACCCTATCCCCATTAAGTTTGCGATCACAACTGCTGAGGGGCGTGAGGGACAACGGACCACTGTCCTGATGGAAAAGGAAAATCACTCGACTTCCTCAATTCAAAGGAATAACCGATTTGGCTGGAACTTCGTGTATTTTCTTGCAAGAGAACTAAGGTTATGATGGCTAACGAAGCATAACATCGATACACGCCTATAGTACCTTCTCTCTAACTTTGCACGGTCTTTTCAAACGACTCCCGTATATTCATATATGTTTATATATGTATAAGCCTCCTCGAGTAGATCTTCAAGCAAAATAAGTGTCGAGTAGCACTTTAAGAAAGTGGGTAAACACTACACCCGATCACGCTAAATTCTTACCTGGTATTTTGTAGCTTTCCAGGCTGGTGGACTATACATTCCCGCCTGTAACTTCTCTCACAATGATCACGACCCCCTTATCCTCAAGCATTGAGTTGAAACGAAGTGTTGTAAGACATAGTGAGATTATTCGTGTATACACAGATGGCTGAAAGCTCGAAGATAAGATGGAAGGCGTTCTATAACAGCTTTGAATCCATTTTATAATAGCTTTAGGTTTCCCGGATACTGTAGTGCTTTTCAGGCTGAAGTGATGGCAATAGTTATGTTCGTAGCATTGGTACAATGTGGTGTGACAGCCATATTATCACTAGATGGCTATAAAAGCCCTCGCAAAGCAATCGAAAACTTCTACGGTAGTCACAGGATTGCAACGAGGAGAAAATCTGTATCGAAGCTGGTACTTCTGTCTTCACTGACGGTTCCATGTTCGAAAAGGGAGTCGCTGCAGGGGTTTTCTCTAAATCAGCCAATTTATCTATTTTCTTAAAATTGCCGAATACGAGGGAGATATTATAAAATTTTTTCGAGAGCCGCGATCAAGTCGCTTTCGTCGCCATGGTGCAGATCCAAACTAGTAAACTTCTGTAAGGAAGAGATCAAATCTCTTGGGCGTGCAGAGAACATTTCTCTTATCTGGGTTCCAGGGCATAGGAACATAAAGTGAAATGAAATTGCTTATGAGTTTGGCAGGAAGGGGACTGAATTAATTTCAGAGTTCTTCACCCAGTCATCAGCACACCCTTGACTGTTGTTAAATGGCAGTTGCACAACTTATTTGTTAGGGAGGCGCAGGAAAGATGGAGCTCAGTTTGTTCATGTAATATTTTGAAAACCCTTTGGCCCAGTACAATAAGCGTAGGAATCAGTACTGGTACAGTATTGAATTTCTTACCTTGTAACTGAGTTTACCAGTCCTTGGACAATCAGCACACCCGTGAAAAGCTAGGTTTACTTAACCCCCATTGCTGGAGTCGTGGGGCTCTTTCAGTGAAGGGGACTATTGAGCACTGTCTCTGTAAATGTCCGGGTTTGGAGACAGATGATTACACTGGGTGTTTCTATCTTCGACAGCCTGGGACAGTGCGCCTTCTTAATTCCCATCAGACTTCTCGGTCTCATAATGGTATTAAAACAGGACTTTAGTGCTACTTGGAGATTGCCAAAGTGGTACTTGAGCCATTTATCCTACCTATCTACTTACGATAGCCATGAAATATCACACATCTCTTAACGAGTCTTCTGACTCATTTCGCGCAATTGTTACATGAATTCCAAGCTATTGCGATAACGAAAGGAATTCTAGGGCTTATGAACTAGCGAGACTCGATACGAAATTTTCGAAGGAGAAAATAGAAAATGGCATAGCTATACACTTAAAAATATGCTATCAATTTATCGTCAATAAAGATGGCGCGACTAACCAAACTGCAAAATCCCCTACTTTTAATGCTAAGACACTAAATCACTGCGGAAACAAAATAAGCCTAATTTGCTAAGGTACCTCATTTGTTACTTTACGCTAAGGTAGTTCCTACGAGACAGACAAGTCCGGATGCTAGGAGTGCAAACACATGATGTCTGCTACAACTGTCTAGATACCACTGGACTGCTTTATCCAGACAGAGCTTTACGATTCCCCGTAAACAAAACTTAAATGAGTTAAAAGATCTCTGCGCTGTGGTAATTAGGGATTAGCCAAAGTTTTGGCTCACATACATTTTAGGAGAGCGATAACACGAATACTACCTAATACTGGCGGACCGCAATGCAACAGAAGGCGTCATTTATTGATGGTTGTAGACTCCGATACGCGTTGGAGCTAAGACGTCCAGCACACAATACGCAGCACAGGTACTTCACCGAAGTGCAATAAGAGAGACTTGCGGATACGGAACGGTCTCAAGAGACGCAATAGGCGTTATCGTGGGCAAACTGCCAGCTTGCGCTCTTTATGGCAGGCGACAAGCTAAGTCGTCTCTATGGCAGACGACGAGCTAAGCGGTGGTTGGAAGAAAAATCTACAGAGCAACTTCATTCGATAGAAGAAGGGCAAAGCAGATGGGATTCGACAACTAACGACCGCTGGACTCATAGTCTTATCCAAAATAATAGCCAATGGATGACTGGAAAACAGGGAGACTTTCTCACTCAAATACTGAGTGGCCACGGCTTCTTTTGTCCTCCATCGGTTTAATCTGGAGAACATCTAGTTCTGCCCAAATTGCAACAACGCCCTTGAAAGTGCGAACTTCGTATTCTTCTACTGCGATCGTTTTAGAGAGAAGCGCCTAACGCTTAAAGGACGTCTGGTCGGGCAGATGTGCCCGGAATATCGAATCAGTAAGATGATCGCATCAAATACTTGAAATGTAGAACAAAATTTTGCAACAATATGTGCTATATCTTCAACGCATAGAGTGGCAACGCAACATGCAGCGAAGAAATCAACAGCAGTTTTCGACTGAATGTAGACTACCTACGAACTGACGACAAATGGCAGACGCCTGAGCAAAGTGCTTGCGACGATATCAGACCACGACATACCGGTATTACTTACGACATCTTTTCTGATGTTCCATTTTCTGCAAAACCACTTATGATGTGGAAGCAATGAGTACTATATAACCTTCATACGCCCATTTGAGAGGAACCTGGACGCAGGTACCTGTTGTGTCAGTAGACATAAACGCGGGTGAACCTTGACGAAATGTTTACAGCGGTGCCAGGGTAGAAATCAGCCGAGGAGGAGGGTTGTTATAGTGTTAGTGGAAGCATGCCGTACATACAACTGGTGCGACGGTACCTTCGATGATGTTTCTGAGATTTTGATATTAAAACCTTAAAAAAAACGTGTTGCTTGATTCGTCAATTCTTTTCCGCCCACTCTGGAGATGCAGGCGTATCTATACAAGGTGATATCGGTTCTACAAATAGAACAATTTGGTGGGCCAAAGCATCAATAGAGGGTACAAAAAGTACTCTCACTTTGACAATCAGTCACCAATCAGCTGACGAAGCAACACCACCTTGTATAGATTTGCCCTTTTAAAATTATAAAATTTTCAGTAATTTTCCAAAGTCAAACAACTCAAATAGTTTCCCATAAAAATTTGAATTAGATAAAATTTAATAAAGCAATCAAAAAAAAAAAAATAAAATAAAAATCCTATTTATCATGCCTTTCAAAGTTGAGTGACAACAACGAGTAGCAACAACAAGCGAAGCAGCAGCAAAAAACAAAAGTGTACAGCACTTTACCAGCACAACTACAATGTTGCACCACAGCATCTCAACGAGGACGCATGCAACACTCAAAAATATTTTAAATGCTTTAGATTGATTATGTTGTACTTGTATGAACGTGCAACATGACCACCGCTGCTAATACAAGTACTTGCCGCACACATACCCACACACACACACACACAGTAGGTGGTAATACGTCATTTTAGAAAAGTAGGAATCGAAAAAAGAAAAAGGATGACAGCATTGTGCCACAAGTAGTGGCGCCACGCACCAACAAAGAGCACACATCCAAACGCACACCAGTTGAGGCGTCAACCCACAATACGGCGGCGAGAGCGGCGGTGGCCCAGGAAAACTTCAGGCGGCGAGTGGCAAGCATGTAAAACGTGCCACATACACCATTGTTCAATGTTTCCGCACAAGTTGCTGTCAATTTAAAAATTCAACAACAACAAACACCACGAAATACAACAAAAGCGCATGCACGAGCAAATCAAAAATGTTGCACGAACGGAAATTTGCTTGTTGCTTGTTGAAAATTTAATTTTCTTGTTGTTAAAAGAATCAACAGATTTTTGAGTGCAATATTTTTAAATCTCTATCAGTTGTAGCAACAATAAAAAGTATGTATTTTTTTTTTACCCAGGCTTACCCTGGCAACCATGTAACACGAGACGAATCTAGACCAAACGCCAGCGCTCGTGCAGCCAACCAACACCACGTCAACTCAGCGCTCCTCCTGGGAAATGTGAATTTAATTTTTAAAATTTTGTTGAAAATCGATTTTCAACACTGAAAAAATTTTAATCGAAAAAAGCATTAACAATTTACCAGTAAATGCGCTTAAAAGTTTGTTCGATTTTTTTTAATTTTTTAGATTTCTTTTTAAAGCGATTAACAGCGCATTAACGTGTAATGTAATTGTTTTGATTCCTCGCCTGCGCTGTTTGCTTTCAGTAAGTATATAATCTGCCTTTAGGCGTACACGCTGCACGGCTGCTGTTGTGCATCAATTTGGGCGCTCTGCGTTTTTTGTTTCGGAAATTGATCAATTTTGAGTCAATCGGTTTTTTCTTTGCATTGCAAGGGGTGTAGCATTTGTATGTGTATAGCGCATATGAGGATATGCATGTGTGAGTGTATTTTTAAGCACCTCGGCATATGGGATTTTTGTGTATAAGGAACACTGATATGTGTCCCTTTTTAATTGCCGTGTTTTAAAATTCGCTCGGCCTGTCAAAGTGTCAACATATCAATTTTTCTGGATTTAAAGCCAAACAGCCAGGAATAGAAGGAATTCTCTAGTGGTCTAAGGATAATCAATTTTTTATGCGAACTGTTGAACGCCTTCCTTTTTCAGCAATGAAAGGGAACGAAAATTTGTACCGCGCAAATACTAATTTTGTATGAAATGTCTTGGACTGAGTTTGACCTGCCATTCCTAAGGTTTTTTGTATTCATCACTTAGAATATAAGCTACCTGTACACAGATGCCCACAGACTCTGCCGTAAACACAAAGGGAACTATCGGGTGATTTTTTAGCTATTATCTTTTTAAACAGTTGGTTTAAGCAGCTGACGCACGTTTCGTGTTTTGTTTCACTGTCAAACATCTTCAGTTTGGTCTATAATTTAACCATGAATCGTCTTACAAACGTACAACGCTGGCAAATCATTGAATCTTATATTTTTATTATAAAAATGCGTGTTCTGTTAAGAAAGTTTATGGCGCGCTTCTTCCATTTTATGGTCAGTTTAATCGACCCACTGAAGCGGCTATTCGAGCTATTGTGACTAATTTTAGAACCAAATTTACATTATTGGACATTAAATCACCAACGCGGCTACGTAGAGTGCGAACTGAAGAAAATATCGCAGCTGTATCGCCAGTCTTAATGATGATCATCAATTATCGATTCGTCGCCATTCGCAGCAATTGGGCCTCTGTTACTCAACAACGTGGAAAATTTTGCGATAGGATTTAGGTGTGAAGCCTTTCAAAATACAGCTGGTGCAAGAATTGAAGCAGACCTACGGCAAAGCAGAATTTTTGGTAAATGCGCTTTTGGAAAGTTGGCCGAAGATCCACTTTCTTATCGAAAAATTGTGTTTAGCGACGAAGCTCATTTTTGGATCAATGGGTACGTAAATAAGCAGAATTGTCGATTTTGGAGTGAAGATCAGCCAGAAGAATTGCAAGTGCTACCAATGTATCCTGAAAAGGTCACAGTTTGGTGCGGTTTATGGGCTGGAGGTATCATTGGACCGTACTTCTTCAAAGATGCTGCGAATCGTAACGTAACAGTGAATGGCGAGCGCTGCCGTAAAATGATATCCAACTTTTTTTTGCCCAAAATGCAAGAGCTTGACTTGCATGACATGTGGTTTCAGCAAGAGGGTGCCACATGCCACACAGCACGCGTAATAATGGACTTGTTGAGAGGCGAGTTCGGTGAACATTTTATTTCACGTTCGGGACCTTTCAATTGGCCACCCAGATCGTGCGATATAACGCCTTGAGATTATTTTTTGTGAGGGTATGTTAAAGCTCATGTCTATTGAGACAAACCTGCTTAAATTAACGTACTGGAAGACAGCATTAAAGCATTTATATGTGAGATACCGGCTGAAACATTGGAAAGAGTATGCCAAGATTGGACTATGCCGGATGGACCATTTTAAGCGCAGTCGCGGTCAACATTTGCATGAAAAATCTTTAAACATTAAATTATATGGACTGTACTATCGATTTAAATAAAAATGTCATGCATTTTCCTGCATTTTACGTGTGTTTTTTTGAAAACCTTTCCTATAGCTCTTAAAAAATGTATTATATTAAGCAAAGTGTATTCGGTTAGAAGTAAACGAAGCCAAAACTAAAGCGCTATTTTCAACTACATCGGACTCTGTCAGACACAATGTGGGTCAACTACTAAAAATCGCTGACTATGGTTTCAAAGTAGTGAAGAAATTGAAATACCGTGGAGTAATCATTAATCATGACATCGAAAATTTCTGCAGAAATCGGCCACAGAATCTTTATGGCAAACTGCTGCTACTTTTTGCTGTGTCAACGCCTAAAGAGTCGCCTCCTAGGGAGGAAAGCAAAGATTTCACAGTATCGCTCAATTATAATTTCCATCTTGCTAAACGGTAGTGAAACGTGGAGATTCAGAGATGCAGATAAACAAAAGCTGCTGACTTTCGAGAGGAAAGTTCTGTGAAAAATTTTTGGTGCGATATGCGATAAAGGCGGGTGGCGGAAACGCTCCAAACATGAACTCGAAAAACTATATGCGCACTAGGCCGGGTCGATTTGTGGGGAGGCGAAAAAATCGCCCATTGCCCTGTGAAAATCATATTCTAGGGTTCAAAATAAGAAACTTTGCGGAAGGAACCATACCTCTAAAACGAATTCTGATGTCTCCCAATTTGGGTCGAACTTTTTAGTTTCTTTTCCCATGTAAGGGCCAAAAATGGTGATATTTTGAAATGATTGTATAGGGAACCCCCCAGGGGAGTTCCAGGGGGTGTGCCACTGGCATGGGTGGATCGGCCGTCCAAAGTTAGTGGGGGTCGGTCATACATTTGGACTCGATCGGAGCACTCTAAATGGGTCAAAGTGGGATTTTTCGTTCTACCCAAATTGGGAGACATCAGAATTCGTTTTAGAGTTATGGTTCCTTCTTCAAAGTTTCTTATTTTTATCCCTAGAATACGATTTTCACAGAGCAATGAGCGATTTTTAAATCTACCCGCCCTAATGGGCACCCATCTGGGATATACCACAATCCTGATCAACAGATTAAGATGGGCAGGTCACATATTGCGGGCTAACATGGATTACCCACCTCAACAAATACTCTTCTGTAAATGCGACAGACAGAGAAGAAGGGGCCGCTCACCGCTTAGATAGCTTGACGGTGTAAAATAAGACGAAGACTTATTGCGATTTCGGGTATGGAGGACACAGGCACGAAACCAAGTCAATTGAAGGCATATGCTACAGCAGGCGAAGACCCGACCAGAGTTGTCCAGCCAACAATGATGATGATGATGTACACAGATATAGATAGATCTCTCACCGCTTTTTTATATACTATCGCATCAGCGGCATATCTGTCGGCACATCGCTCACGAATATATCCGTTGATATCATTCCAGCTAACGCCGCATCATCCTATATGATTCTGTAGCCGCAACATGCCTTTAGAGCACTTAGCCTATATAGAGACAGCAGCTTTCGTCTGTTTCCTTTCAGTTTTACCGCATTTGCCCAAACAGGGGCTGCATACAGGAGGACTGGAGTAGCTGCATTCGCTAGCAATTTTCGGCTGGTTGCCTTTGGGCCACCTGTGTTAGGTAGGATCCTTGAGAGTGCCGCTTGGATGCTCGCCGTTTTCTCTATCGCGTATCAAATAATAAGAGCCTTAAAATTTTGTCGGCAGTCGATCATGACATCAAGGTATATCAGGGAAGATTGAGAACGTATAGCTTGCTCTCCCACTCTGATTCTCATATTGACCCGTTTCTTGCAGCTTGTTAACAGAAACGCCTCCGTTTTGTGCTCTGCCAGTTTCAATTCCGCTTGCTCCAACCATTTTTCACCCGTTTTATCGCTTCGTTTGTTATGAGTTCTACTTCCTCTATGGGCTTAGCCTCTTAGTCACTATTGCTATGTCATCCGCAAAGCCTATTATTTTTACCTTGGACCTTGTCGTACATGATGTTCTATAAAACAGGGGCTAGGATCGATCTCTGTAGTACGCCAGCAGTAACTTTGTAAGCTTTTGTTCCAGGACTGCTTTCATATCTAAGTTTCCTATCAGAGAAGTAACTTTTTAATATCCTGAAAAGATACGGCGGGATGCCGATTTCGTGAAGGTTTCTAAGCCTGTGATCTATCCACCGCCACTTCCTGCGTTTGATTTTCCATTGGATGGGTTCTTCATACGTTGATGTTCACAGCGCGGCCAGAATATTTTACAGATGATGCGGACGCATTTGTTGCCCAAAGAATGTAGCCTTTGTGTGTTGGTTTTCGAGGCCAGCTATGTTTCACTTTTGTACAACAATGCTTACTTCAGCCACGAGCTGAATATTCGCAGTTTCGAGCGCCTGGACGAACTCGTCTTACTGCCTGCATTCGCCCGAATGCTGCTCTTACTTTGTTTAGCCTGCAGCGGACAGATTCATCTGCTCCGCCATCTGCCGTGATAGTACTTTTCAAATACACTGGTAAACTCCCGTAGTGCATTATTCGTAAAAGGAACCTTAGGAGTGTCATCGCAATCTCTGATGAAATTTGTTTAAATATATATGCAAAAAAAGGCACTTGGTCATAACAATGTCCCACTGTAGCCAACAAGCGTACTCTTACTGAGAGCAGATATTTTAGTCCAGCCAAAACTAATCTATAGAGATATTTTCTAAATACACCGTGCCTTGAAAGGAATTGATTTAGTTGGTAGGTTATACCACCATGGTTCCTTTCTAACCACGTCGTAAGGATGGGTATTACCTCATGCGTCCATCTACCCTTAGGAGATTTGTTCCACCGGTCTAGCCAGTGCGCGATCGAGGGACGTCTTTCTTCTGCTGCAACATATTTACGTTTTGCTCTGCCGTCGGGTTCGGATCGCCTTATATAAACTCTCTTCATTTATTTTGCCAATATGTCTACCGGGATTAGTTCTGCAATGAGGAAGCAAGCGTCATGAGAAATTGTACGGAGGCCGCAGATAGTTCGCAAAGCGCTTAGCCGATGGACGGCAATTAGTTTTTTTGCGTTATTATTTATGTTCAATGTGTCAGGCCAGAACAGGACCGAGTTGACAACCCTACTACAGAGTATTCCTTTGCTATGGCTAGGATCACCATTGCTTGGCCTTGTTCGTGCCAGATCGGACTGCATACTCGATGCCTTCTTCACTCTTATTTATCGCGTGCGTCTTGTTGGGGCTCACAAATGGAGCCAAGTCGACTCTGAGAAGAAGTCAATTGGTGTTTCATGCGAGGAGATTCGAACCTGTGCACTTCCGAATGGTAGTGAAGCACCAACCTATAAGAATTTATTATTTAGCGGTCGTTCTTGCCGAGTGCAAGAATGAAAAGGAAAGGAAACGTTTCTTATGCAAACCATTTGCTTTCGGAGACCACATAAATCGTAAAACTCCTTCATTTGTAGGATCTGGTTGCCTCAACAAATACCACAAAGCACTACAATAGGCTAAGTATATATAAATTAGCATATCACTGCCAGTAAATATAACCCTTTTGTAACACATAGAGTATTCCATTAAGACGGTCTGCTTTGCAATATAAATAAGCCCAGCGCTTTTTTTATTGCTAACGAAGAATATCGATAAAAAGATTATGTATGAAACAATGATTGCATTGCTTCTTTTGCTGATATTCTGGTTCCATCAATGGCACCTCGAATCTGAGTACTTTGGTACAGAAATTGGTTCCGATGTATTGCTTTTTATTCAATTTTATCCTGCAGAAATAAAACCAGAGATTCTGACTAAGTGATTTGGATGACAAAGTCCTTTTACCATCCAATATCCATAGAATTGCCCATAATTAAGCCTCAATGATAGCCACATATGACAGCTGTCAAACAACAATTCCTTGCTGCTGGTGCTAGATTTTAAATACGTGATCTGAATGGGACAACCTTTCTATTGATTTTTCATTAATTTTAATTGACTTTAATACTTTTCTGCCATCTCTTCTATTTCTGAAATTTTAAACAATAAGTCACCACTAAAAAATCAAACAAATTACAAACATTTGCCTGGCAAGCAAATTAACTAGACAAACATCAATAAATTTCCTATCAAGCGAAGGGCGGCGTCAGTTGGACAACATGCTGAATGGTATGTGATTAGATGGCGCAGTGTTGCATGACATTGCTTGATGAGATGACAAAAACTTACCAAAAAGTTATTAATTTTTTCACTTTACCCGCAACAAAGCAAACAGCGCGCCAGTACACAGTAAATACTACTTACGACATATGTATGTGTGTAAGAGTGTGTGGGGTAAGTATGGAGTGGAGGACAGTTGATTATTATTGCAGCAGCAGCACCAAGCAAAAGCAAACAGCAATTACTTACCATTTTCCAGCGATAGCAACTGCTTATTATGAACTACATAACTTAAGCTAAGAGGGGAATATGTGTGGGTGAGCGTGCATATCTGTGTATGTCAAGGTATGTATGTGTGTGAGTTAGCTTAGGATTGCATAGCGCAAATAGGAAGAGGGGGTAATAAATCAGCACATCTATGCTTGGACAAGCATCAGGTGGTAGAAACTTCCTGCTGGACTTTGAAGCAGAATAAACTAACAGAGGGAGTACGCAATGGTGGGCCTGCGTGTGTGTGTGTATGTGCGTGTAAATAGAAATGGAAGTACAAAACTGTGAATATGTTTGTTTTTAAATAATGTACAGAGCACAGGTTTTGATGTACTCGCTTGCATTTGAGCCAGAACATGTGCCATACTCATGACCAGGCCTAAAGTGGGTGTTTTTGTAGGGCGAATATGAAATGCCGTGCAATTTATTGTCGCCGATTCAAAGTTGGGTGAGTGTCATCTGTTAGCAATATAAATTACTACCCACACAAAATAGTGAAAATAGTGAAACTAACAAAAGGAAAAATAACAACAACAACCATATGGAAAGATCGAAGCGCTTTTAGTTGCCCGGTTCAAATCATTTGCTGTCTGCGGCAACAGAATTGGGATAACTCATTATTGGTAGTGACAAGCGGGACGCAGGTGGTGGTGGGGGCTAAACAGGCAGCTACAAAGTCGTAAAAATATCAACAGCAGAAACAAATACTAAAGGTAGATGAAGGAAGAACGGTAATAAAAGCATTTTAGTTAGATTATTACAGGCGGCAGGACATATGCGCAGACATACAGTGACCGTTCATGGAATCACGAACGGTGAGAGTTACTTATAAAAACAAAATTTTGTTTAAAAGTACATTTTATTCCAAAAAAAAAACATTGTGTGCAAAAAATCTTTGGAGAACAAATTTAAAGCCGAAATTAAAAAAAAAGCAACATTAAATAGTCTAAAATTTATTGCAATACGTTTAGAGCGAGTCCATGTCCAGTATTGATTCAAGTATTTTGGACACTATCGTGAATATTTCTAAAAATTGGTTTAATCGAGTAAGAAGTAAACTGGTAAATTTAAAAAAATGTATAATGTTGAGATTTATTAAAAGTTGAATAGACTTTTTTAAAGTGCAATATTTTCGGTTAATTTTCACAATTAAAAACAAAAATATTTTTTTTTTTTTAGAATAAAATGTCCTTTCCAACAAAATTTTTTGGAACAAAGGACAATTTTTTGATACAAATTTAAAAAAAAAAAATAAAATTATAATTTTTTGTAAAAAATTTTGAGATTTATTCAAAATTCAAAATTTTGGTATAGAATTTTTTAAAACGAAATATCTTCGATTAATTTTAACAATTAAAAAAGAATATTTTTTTTTTGGAATAAAATGTACTTTTTAAACAAGATTTTTTTGGAAAAAAGTATAATATTTTGATACAAATTTTTATGAAAAAAAATAAAATTGTAATTTTTTGTAAAAAATTTTGAGATTTATTCAAAATTCAAAATTTTGGTATAGAATTTTTTAAAGTGAAATATCTTCGGTTAATTTTAACAATTAAAAAAAATATATTTGTTTGTTCTTCTTTTTGTAATAAAATGTACTTTTTAAACAATTTTTTTTTGGAAAAAAGGATAATTTTTTGATAAAAATATTTCTAAAAAAAAATTGAATTATAATTTTTTGTTTAAAATTGTTGTATACAATTTAGCCATTTTTGAAAAGCACGCTTCCTCGGCTAACCAGTGTTTAATCACCACAGAGTACTATCAAGCGCCAGCCCACGTCCTTGTTTACAATTCAATCAAAATGTTCAATTTACAAATCGATCAAAATGTCGTTAGATTAGATTAGTAAGCAGAGAAAGGACATCTTTTACTGGTTGTCTGTGGTTGAGAAAACTTGAAAAGTTAATGGAATTGCACTACAAAACGTACAGGGATTACTGAGCATAGTCTCAGCTATTAGTCTACAAAAGAGAAAAAAAAATCTGAGCGTTGATGTTTGGTTGTTTTTTTTTTCGAAAATTCCAAAAATAATTTTAATTTTTTTAACAGAAAACATTTATTTTGAAAACTTTTGGCACTTAATTTCGACTCTTTTCGGCCTTTTAAAAATATTTTTATAACTCTTTAGGATAAAATTTACATAAAAAAAAAATTTTTTTTGAGAATTAAATTTTTTTTGAGAAAAATGTTTTGAAAAAAAATTCCTTGTTTTGAAAAAACTTTGTTTTTGAGAAAAAATTCAAAGTTTTTTGAGCGAACAAAACAGAATATAACTGAGGGTTGGTGTTTGATTTCGTTTCGAAAATTACAAAAAAAAATTTATTTTTTTTACCAGAAAAAACATTTTTTGAGAAATTTTGGCTTTTAATTTCGGCATTTTCAAAATATGTTTATAACTGTTTAGGATAAAATATACATTGAACAATTTTTTTTAGAGAATTAAATTTGTTTTTAGAAAAGTGTTTTGAGAAAAAATAATTTTTTTAAGAACAATTTTTTTTTTGAGAAAAAATTCAATTTGTTGAGAAGAAGTACAAATTCTCAAAAGAAAATATTTCCAATGTATATTCTATCCTAAGGAGTTACAAAAATATTTTGAAAACTTTGAAAAAAATTTTTTTTCTAAAAAAAAATTCAAAAATTTTTCTCAAAAAAAATTATTTTTTCTCAAAACACTTTTCTAAAAAAAAAATAAATCTCAAAAAAATTTTTTTTCAATGTATATTTTATTCTACACAGTTATAAAAATATTTTGAAAATACCGAAAACCGCGAAAATTAAAAGCCAAAATATTCACCAGTAGATAAATTAAATTTTGATTAAACTTTTTCAATTCACTTGACGGGCGATTTAGCAGGTGGCTTCATTACGCCATCTTTCGTTTGCCTTCCTTACAATTTCTTCAAGGATGAGTAGCTAACATATTTGTAAGGGTATGCCTATGCCATTGTTTATGTACTCATCGGTCAATTTGGTACCGAGTCTCGCTAGTTCATCGACTCTGCAGTTACACTCTATGTCGCGATGGCCAGGACCCCATATTATCCTTAAGCGCAATGATTCAGCTGTGTAGTCCGATGCTGCCTCCCGGAGTTCCCGTGTCACCTGGAGTGACAGGGACAGCACGATCCGCTTGTCTTTTGACAGAGCAGATCTTGCTTCCGAAG
>JAYXIM010002644.1:0-11876 GCA_037575425.1 Anastrepha fraterculus
TCATAAGATAATTAAATTTTCAAGCAAAAGAAACATATTTTATTCATTTATTGTAATTACATAACATAAAAAACATAAATAAGATAATTTTAAGTTCTTGGCTTCATAAGCGCCACGCGCAAATAAAATGGCCAGAAAAGCGTTGAATTTTTCTTCTGATAAATCCAATTCTTCACCAGTAACTCGTAAGCCTTCTTGTTTTGTGCATGTTATGATATGATGTATAATATCACGATTAATTAGTAATGAGAAAGCACTTTTGCATATCCTGTAGGTCCTACTTTTTGTTTGAAAATGGTATGTTCTGGTTTTCTCTCTGGATAGGATCCAGCTTTGATTTCATTCCAAATAGTCCCATTAGCAATTTCAGTTTGCTGATCTTCACTCTCATCGGAATAGGACGGAAATCTTACACTTTTTCTTTTACATACCTTGAGTATGTTCTCCTCTTCACTATCACTG
This sequence comes from Anastrepha fraterculus, assembly GCA_037575425.1. Lineage (NCBI taxonomy): Eukaryota > Metazoa > Arthropoda > Insecta > Diptera > Tephritidae > Anastrepha > Anastrepha fraterculus. Next base: position 463 of record JAYXIM010002644.1, read on the forward strand.
GATACATAGACTTTCTCTTTATCAAACTGGACCGCTGAAATATTTGTTGATTTGCAGACAACTTCGGATATGTCTTCGCATATATTTGTTATATCTTCAAGAAATTTTGTTTTTTTCGAATGGGACGCCATTTTCAGGGTAATAACTTCTAACTCAAAACCATAATTTTATTTCCCTTTCTAATAATGAAAAAAATATTCAATCAGAAACCACTTACAATGTATGCAAGAATAATGTGAGATTATAAAGAAATATAAAAAATATTCAATTTATTGTCATTTGCAACTATACACCGTAAGTAAGAATACTAAATTGAAATGTTTATATGCTACGATTTATGATAACTTATCAGTATAGGGGTTACAGACTGACTGTAGAAATTGTATTCATATTACGGATTTAGTATAACTGTATATATCATATTACAGTTATACAAATTTTCGCATAATATATGGAAAACGCAAAATCTTTGAATTTCGGGAATTTTCCATATTCAAAAAGAATATTTCAAGAATATACAAAAAGTATTCATGATATTTTTATGACCGATCAAAATGACCGGTTCGTATATTTAGGTATAACACATAGTTAACTCTGAAAATTGGAAGCGTAAGAACAAAATAATCTATAATATTATTCTATACACAAATTTAATAAAAATCATGACATTATCGAAAAAAATGTAATTGGAATATTTAAGAGGAAATGAGAAATAAATGTTCCAACCGGTCATTTTGACCGGTTCGTTGTTCTAGTGTTAATTGAAATATTGCCTTGGACCGTTCACGACTTGTTTTCGAACAATGCGAGGGCCAAGGCAGGTTTATTGCGCAAACAGGCGTGGCAGGGTATAAAAAATATCGTTTTTAAATTTTTTTTTCAATGCAAGGATATGCGCAGAATTTGTGCTGCATATAAAACACATGCAAATTTACACGAATGAAGTTGTTAACACTAGAACAACGAACCGGTCAAAATGACCGGTTGGAACATTTATTTCTCATTTCCTCTTAAATATTCCAATTACATTTTTTTCGATAATGTCATGATTTTTATTAAATTTGTGTATAGAATAATATTATAGATTATTTTGTTCTTACGCTTCCAATTTTCAGAGTTAACTATGTGTTATACCTAAATATACGAACCGGTCATTTTGATCGGTCATAAAAATATCATGAATACTTTTTGTATATTCTTGAAATATTCTTTTTGAATATGGAAAATTCCCGAAATTCAAAGATTTTGCGTTTTCCATATATTATGCGAAAATTTGTATAACTGTAATATGATATATACAGTTATACTAAATCCGTAATATGAATACAATTTCTACAGTCAGTCTGTAACCCCTATACTGATAAGTTATCATAAATCGTAGCATATAAACATTTCAATTTAGTATTCTTACTTACGGTGTATAGTTGCAAATGACAATAAATTGAATATTTTTTATATTTCTTTATAATCTCACATTATTCTTGCATACATTGTAAGTGGTTTCTGATTGAATATTTTTTTCATTATTAGAAAGGGAAATAAAATTATGGTTTTGAGTTAGAAGTTATTACCCTGAAAATGGCGTCCCATTCGAAAAAAACAAAATTTCTTGAAGATATAACAAATATATGCGAAGACATATCCGAAGTTGTCTGCAAATCAACAAATATTTCAGCGGTCCAGTTTGATAAAGAGAAAGTCTATGTATCCAGTGATAGTGAAGAGGAGAACATACTCAAGGTATGTAAAAGAAAAAGTGTAAGATTTCCGTCCTATTCCGATGAGAGTGAAGATCAGCAAACTGAAATTGCTAATGGGACTATTTGGAATGAAATCAAAGCTGGATCCTATCCAGAGAGAAAACCAGAACATACCATTTTCAAACAAAAAGTAGGACCTACAGGATATGCAAAAGTGCTTTCTCATTACTAATTAATCGTGATATTATACATCATATCATAACATGCACAAAACAAGAAGGCTTACGAGTTACTGGTGAAGAATTGGATTTATCAGAAGAAAAATTCAACGCTTTTCTGGCCATTTTATTTGCGCGTGGCGCTTATGAAGCCAAGAACTTAAAATTATCTTATTTATGTTTTTTATGTTATGTAATTACAATAAATGAATAAAATATGTTTCTTTTGCTTGAAAATTTAATTATCTTATGAATTTTTAGTTGTATTTCTAAATTTCTACCGTTTTGTGTAGTTAAACAAAAAAACCGGTCAAAATGACCGGTTAGTTGAAATAGGTGTATGGTAAATCTTCGTAGTTCTAGTGTTAAATATTCATTGCCAGGACATTTGTAGAAAATTATTTGCCTAACGCGTAAATGGAGAAAATGCGCATACTCTTATCTCTAAGGTTTGCTCACGCACCCACTTTTAATTGTCAACTAAAATAAGTCATAAATTTGTAATTAATTTTGAGGAAACTTCGAGTTGTATGTATGGAAGGATGTGTGCAGTTCATATGTGTGAATAGGCATACCCTGTAGGAAAATCTGCAATAGCTGGTCTAGTGTACGAAATTATTTGAAGAAGAGGTTAATATTTTATTTTGGTCTTACTCTCTTCCGGCTACGCAGTCTTTATCTGCTCAATCGAGGTAAATATTTGGCCTTTCATGGGTCCTCTTAGGGTAATGGGAACAGGAAAACGTAACATGGAGCCGCGTTCTGTGAATAAAATGCGCTGAAATATTAGAGGGAATTGAAAATTATAGTGTCGTTTCTGTAAAAAAATCACGAACCACTTATAAGATGTAAGCTGACGCATTGTTGTTGTGCAAAATCTATGTTTAGCTATTCTAGAATGAATGACATTTCTTTCATATAACTTCACTTAAACGTCGAATAGTCGCAAGGTAATATTTCTTAGTACTCTTACTATCACCTAATAAGAATCAATGATGCACCATGCCCCTGTAATCGAAGAAAGAGAGTGAGAGAAAAACTCAAAATGTCCAAGGATGCCTATGTAGATTCTTATTCTTCGTGATTGTCCGAGCTTAATAAAGCGCGCTAGTTGTTTCTATTACGCGCTAACCGGCGCTAGTTGGACACACCAGCTATGGCTATGTCGCCGTAAAGCTCATACAGCTCATCGTTCCAACGCCTACGATACTCACCATCACCAACGTGCAAACGTGATCCAAAAATCTTCAACAGAATCTTTCCCTCAAACACTTCAAGGGACGTCTCATCGCTAAGCACTATTCCTTACATTACCACATCCGTATGGTAGTTAGATATGCGAACTACCCAGGTAGAATGTCGAGAGGTTTCTTAATGGGTGGTTAACATACGAAGTCACTGTCTATTCCATATGCCGGATGGGAATTTTAAAAAACACCGTTTGAAAAACGACTCCTGTTTTTATCTTGAAGCTGGGTAACTCTGTAAAGAAATCGGAAGGTATTCTAAAATTTTTGAAAAACATACACTAGTTTTATGTGAGATATGGAAAGCTTCCCAAGCGGGCTTTGAGCCTGAGGGTGTGCTACAGGACAAACGGTTCAACCCAACCTAAAGGGGAACCGGGTGCAGTACAATGAAATTAATGTTGTCTGAGAAACGTTAGGGTCGAAAGATTTTAACCTATTCCCAAACTTTAAATGATATAATGTGCCCAGTGGGCCACTTTTGTTAAGCAAAACTGGCGCTATGGATAGAACCAAACGTAATGTTACGGTGCCTAAATTTGGGTACCAAAAAACGAAAAATCAGTTATTTTCCACTAAATCAGAAGAAGCTTCCGTTTTCTTCGGGCACTGCCAGACAAGGCAAGTGGAACGGCTGTCTCGTAATAAATCCTATTTCACGTGCAGATTATCATAAAGCCCAACCCACTTTTCATCCAATTTTCTATAGCACCCGATGAACTGAAATTCAGTAAAAAGCAACTTTATACATTATGTTGCTTCTAATAAAAATTTTTTTAACAGTTTTCTAGTATTTCGTTCTAAAACCATATTTTGATTTCTGTGTCAATCCCGCTCAAAACCAGTGCTTGAGTATTTAGGACAAGATTGGCTTAGGTTATATGACTTTTATGACTTCCTTAATAAAAATGTTTTTGATGGCGCCACCTTTTTAATGAGTTCGCGCGTTTGAAGTTACATCTCTAGCTGACTTTCAGTGAAAGCTTAGTGACATTCGGTTCAGTGAAAGCGAAGTTATTGCGTATAAAGTGTCAGTATGTTTGTGTCCTCGGAGTTTCGAACAAAGAGTTAAAATCAAATTTGGTTTTCAAGTCGGTAAAACGTTTACCGAAACATTTGAATTGATGAAAAAAGTTTATGGCGATGATTGGCTATCTCGTGCCAAAGTTTATGAGTGCTACACACGTTACAGAGATGGTTGTGAGGAAATAAATGACAATGGATGTACGGCCCGCCCAAAATCGCCGAAAACTCTATCGAAATTCTTCGTAAATTTATAAAAAATGAACTGAAATCATCGTTGAAATTCATGGAATCGGAGTGGAATATCTCAAAAACATCGATTTATCGCATTTTAATTGATAATTTGGACTAACGAAAGGCCTGTGCACGTTTCTTTCCGCACAAGTTAATTGAGGACCAAAAGTTCCTCAGAACTCAACATTCGCAAGACCTCATTAAAGAAGTGAGAAAAGACGAGAACTTCCTTTACAACGTTGGAACTGGTGACGGATCGTGGTGTTTCCTACATGAACCTTAAACTAAGAGTCAAAGCGCCGAATGATAGACCCAAGACGAGCCACCATCCAAAAAATCACGTTTGGGGAAGTCAAAAATCAAGTTGATGCTCATTTGGTTTACGATTCCAAGGGAGTTCCCTATTAACCCAATGCAATTTTCTATCATTGCGTTTTGAGACGTTTGTTGCATCGCATTCGTCGAATTCGCCCTGAATACCCCGAAGGAGGAAGCTGGCACTTGTTACATGATAATGCACCATCTCATCGATCCACTCTTGTGACTGATTTTTTTACTAGAAATCGCATTTTAACAACAATCACTCACCGTATTTGCCTATTCGAAAAATTGCATTTGATCATGAAAGGAAAACGTTTTGCGTGCGTAGAGGATATCTAAAAGGTTTGTACTGACATCCTGCAGGACATTCCGATCAATGACCTGCAACACCCTTTCGAAAGGTTTTAGATCGCGCAAAATAGTGTATCGAGGCCAGAGAGGACTATTTTGAATAAATAAACTCGAAGTTAAGAACAAAGCTCCTGTCGTTTCTATTTGAGCTCAGTCTTGCTCTGTTGTGGACTTCACCTTGTATATCAACGAAGTTATTTGCAAAGATCTATAAAATTATATGCCTCACAACATCCCTACAGGGCATGCATTGCATTTTATTGCCACGACATGCACATTAGCGTATTTGAAAATATTACAAATATTTGTAAAAGTCATAAAATTTGATGTATTGCATTGTTTTCTTGTTAATTTAATCAAATCCTGCTCTCCTATGCCATTCGACTACATATGAAAATATGAGAACATATGAATACGTATGTGTATGTGCATATGTGGGTGTATCTGTTTCCCCAAATGTGTAATTTTACTGCCCGATTTTAATTGCGGTCGTACAAAATGGATAACAATAAAATTGTAATGAGTTTTTGCGCTGATAGCATTAAATTTTATAATAGTAATTATATGCACACATACATACACAAGTGGAGACTGATGAAGGAGCTACGCACATGAGGGCAGCAAACATAAGATTTATAAATATTTAAAATAGTTTTACATGATTAGAAATATGGTTTTTGCCGCAATATATCAAAATTTCATATAAAATGAGATCAGCAGTTCTTCGAGTTTGTATAAAATAAAAATAAAAAATAAATAAAACAAATAAAAAAAAAATTAAATAAAATAATAAAAAAAAAATATAATTACTGATGCAAAACTTTTTGCAAAATACGTGTCTCTTTATTTTCTTTATATAATCTATCAGAAATATGCTCGGAGATCCCAGGAATGACACATTTTTTTTCATTTTGTTACTCTGTGTAACATTTCGGCGCACGAAAGTTGCCTCCAAAAGGGTTTTTGAATAGAAAGTCGAACGGCTAGAAATAATCATTCAAGTGGATTACTTATTTCAAAATTTAAAATTTCCAAAAACAACAAAAACTCCCAATTCTTTATCGCCAGCCCAAGAGTAGTGATCCTAACAGTCGCTCTTTCCCATTAACTCAGTGAAAGTACGAAAACTTTCCAATGAAAACCACACATTTCATATAAACATAAAATTTCCGAATTGGTTACTCGCAATGAATGAAAATTTAATTAAAACTTCTTCAAAATACATATCATATATTTACATGTAAATTAGTAACCCACCACAAAATGTGCCAAAAACAAGAATTGTATGCATTTGTGGCATGTTGCCCGCACTCATAGCTAAGAAATGCATTCATTTTAGTTGATATTTAAATCAACAAAATTGAGTGAACAATGGCAAGGCAAAATTTTGCAAAAACCGAAAATGAAAATTTCATTATTTTGATCGCAATCGCATGTGAAAGTGTCAAAAACTTTTACGGTGCCAACACAAATAAGGCTCTCAATGGAAGATGACAGCTGCATGTGCGAAGGAATCAAAGAAGAAGGTATGGTATGAAGCCAGGCGGGAAGAGTGAGCTGCATAAAATCAGCCATGAGCGAAAGGGATGGGAAATTTTAAATGCAAGGAAGCTGACAAAAGGTAGAAGTAGATGGAAAAGTGGAGTAAGAAGTAACTGAAATAATAGTGAATGATTTGGAACGAGGCTTATACGAGTTTTATTACCTACTAAAAGGTCTACTCTCACGGCACAGGTGAAAATATTTAGAAACGGAGAACGAGGAGAATAGAATGTATAGCTTGAAGCTTCGATACGCTGAAGGTAATGCATTTGAATTTTTCAACAGAATTTTACAAGTTTTTAATTTAGTGAAGTAAACCGAATATGTTAGACCGCCGTAGCCGAATAGGTGGTTGAGTCACTATCATTCTAGTGAACGCAGGTTCGGATCTCCGCGCACAAACATCAAGTAATAGAAAAAGTTTTTTCTAATAAAGGTCGTCCCTCAGCAGGTGATATGTAACCAAAAGCCGGAGAAAGTGCTCAAATTCATTATACAGGGTCCGGCACTCGAAGTGTAGCCAATTAAAAAGGCCATAAATTCATTTTGGATAATTACTTTTATTCTATTCAAAGTAAAAACTGTGTGAAAATTATACAAAATTAAGAATCAATTTACTTTTGCTCGATGTAACCACCTTTTGTCTTGACCTCTCAAGGCCATAGACGGTCCAGAAACGAATTGCAAGCTGCTCGAATATGACTTGCAGGTATTTTGGTCCAATCACGGACAATGGCTTTTTTCAGCGCCTCGAGACTGGTGGAACTTTTAGTTCGGACTCTCCTCTCCAAAATGGCCCATAGAGAATAAACCATCGGCTTCACGTCTGCTGAATTTCAAAGCCCTTATGTGGACATTGGGAAGTTCAGAAAGTTGTTTTTTACCCATTCTTGGATCACTCGAGCTTTGTGAGACGGTGCCGAGTTCTGTTGAAATGCCTATGGTCTCCCACTGAAGTATTTGTCTGCCCGCGGCTTGAAAGCAAACTCCGGAATACTTTCCCGATAATATTTCGCATTTACCTTCACGCTAGCCTCGACGAAACGATTGGAGAGCGGCCATCTGGGATTACAGCGGCTCAAACTATTACCTGTGGCTGGTGCTGCCTCCTGGTGGCCAATCGACGACTCATATTCTCGTATGAATGGTCGGTCAAATAAACCCTATCGTATAGGGAGTTTACAAATTGCTCAATTTGAAAAATGTTCTCGTCAGATAATAAAATGATCGGAAATTGACCGCTTTCGGCCAAGCGAAGTAACTCCTGCGCTCTCTCAAGTCTGACTTTTTGCTGCTTTGGTGTGAGATCATGCGCCTTTTGGATCTTGTAAAGCTTGTCTTTCAGATCATTTTTCAGTATGTGGTGGATGCGACGGTCAGATATTTTCAATTTTTTCGCCATTTGATTGGCACTTCTTTGGGGACTTCGTTCAAGTCGCTTCTTCACTTTTCGAACCATTTCACGTGACGTTGCAGTCTTTTGATGACCACCTCCATGACGTTTCGCGATGCTCCCAGGATCATAAGATGCTCGAGCTCATGAACAATCGCTGGATGTGATTTTCCAGCCAAATATAATGCAATCACACTATTACGTTTGAAATCCATTACTGATTTCCTCTTTTCGTGTTAAAAAAAAAAATAAATAATTGGCGCGTACACTTCTGTTAGGTGTTTGGCCGAGCTCCTCCTCCTATTTGTGGTGTGCGTGTTGATGTTGTTCCACAAATGGAGGGACCTACAGTTTCAAGCCGACTCCGAACGGCAGATATTTTTATGAGGAGCTTTTTCATGGCAGAAATACACTCGGAGGTTTGCCATTGCCTGCCGAGGGGCGGCCACTATTAGAAAAATGTTTTTATTAATTTTGCTTTCACCGCGATTCGAACCAACGACCTCTCTGTGAATTCCGAATGGTAATCACGCACCTACCCATTCGGCTACGACGGCCGCCTTTTCGTGTTTAGCCTCGGCAAAATGCTTCCGTGTGTTTGTAAACAATACTCTGGACTGTCATTTAGCCAACTAACAGACATCTGATGCCCGCTCATTAGCAGCGCGAGTGGTTTGAAGTTGGTTATATTTCGAGTGCCGGGCCCTGTATACATCTGTATATCCTTCGTTAGATGTTTGGTCCCGCTGATATTACTTCTGTAGGGAAGAGGAGGATGAGACAATCTTTCACCTTCTGTGCCATTGTCCTGCTCTATCCAGACTTAGATTTACCATTCTAGATAGACAATTTTTAACGAATTGGAAGATCTCTGATCTGTAGAAATCAGAGATATTCTTAAAAAATTTGGAAAGCACACACTGGTTTTAGGAGAAATAGGGAAAGCTCCCCACGCAGCATTACAATGGGCTATGAGCATGACGGTGTACCACAAGACAACAGCTTCAATCTAACTTAACCTTGGTCACGCTCCTTCTGCAATTTGTAGGGTGCAATTGGATATTCTTACACAAAGGCCGCCTTCGAGTGGCAGATAATTTTTTTTGAGGACCTTTTCCTGGCTGAAGGTTTCATCTTTTTATCATCTTGGAGAAATAAAAAAAGTTGCCACATCACACAACGTTTATTACGACTCCAATCGCACCCAAACCCTTTAATTGCAGAAATAACTCTGCAATCCTATTTGCTGAATCTGAATCCTATACTGAAGAGGACGGCAACAACGGTTTTATTATGTTAATAAGCAAAAATTTTGAAATGGTTGCACCACTGGATGCTTTCCATGCATGTCTGGTATAACATCTAAGTTTTAAGCACAAATATTGCTGAATGCTGCAATAAATAAATGGATTAAAGACAAATAAAAATGTTGGTCTTTGGGGCTCTCAGCCTGTTTCGGTTCTTGGATCCTATCTACCAATAATTCTATGTTCACGGTCAAGCAAAATAGTCCACATCTGAAGTCGCGGTGTACGATGGCTCGCTCAAGACTAACTAATTAAGCGAACATATGAATTCAAATCTGCTAGCCTAGCAAATTGGTCAAGCTTCGACAGTTCCTTCCTTTCCTTATTTTCTCCTGTTTACCTTCCTTGTGTACCCTTTTTCCTGCCTATTTCCTTCCTGCTTCCTTCCTGCAAGGAATTAACCGTCTTTCTTGCTTTCCTGCCTCTCTTCCTTACTTTTTCCAATTTCTTCGCTTATATGCCTTCAAATTTACCACCCATCTACTTCAAAAATAATTATTTTACACATATTCACCAACCTTTTGGTTTCACTGTCTAAACACCTCTTCTTGGCAGGCAGAGATGCAAGTCACGCCATAGGAAAAAGTGATGTGCTAAGCCAAACTACTCGCACTTGTCTGGCTGGTTGAGACTCTGGCTTGCCTCGAGTGCTGCCTTCTAAGTGAGCTACGCATTAGCTCAAGCACTTGTTAGCACAACTAACAAGAGCATACATGCATACATACATACAAAACTACATACCTACATTTTGAGAAGGACTTTCTGTATAAAATCCTAGCCAAAACGCCAAGTCCAAATAATTTATGCGTTTGATTTTGACTTATTTGCATATGAGCCAAGAGCTAACAGCCGTCAGACAAATCGTGGTGCTATGAAATGATAATACATACATATGTATATATGTGTGTGTATAAGTACATTTACAAATGGGGGTGTTAAGTAGTACTTTATCAGAGCCGTACAAGCGTGTGCGTGTGTGTGTGTGTGAGCTCATGAAGGGCTTTGGCTTTCTAAAAAAGGCTATTAAAATCTTGCGCTACCCAGCATTTAGTTAGACATTTAGTCAACTTGGCGGCTGGTGTTTAATTACAAAAGGCAACAGCAACAACAACAAAGTCATATAAGAAGCGCAGCTATAAATAAGGCAATAAACACATTTAGATGCGTGTGTGCGGTGGGGGTCAAGCGTCGTCACGCAGCGCAAGCGGCAGCAGGCAAATAATATACGTCTGTAGTATATTTTACTTACTTGCGCCATCATACAATATAATATCTGTCTGTCACCTTCTTTGGTGCGTCACGTTACGCTTCGTTTGGTTTAGAACGCGTTACAGACGCAGTGGCGCGCATTCAAGACACTCTCGAGCAAGGCGTAGAGTGATACGGATTCGAGTGCTGCGAGCTATCAGCTTGCTAGGATATGAGCGCTGGGTGTGCGCTGCTGTTTGTATGTGCGTGCGGGTGCTTCCAATCGTTTGTTATCATATCATCACAAAATTTTATTTCTATGTTTTATGTTTTATTTTAATTTTATTTTAAGGACTTGGCGCTTTCTATGCACGCCTCGTTCGCTAGCGCTCTTAATTTAACAATTTACTCACTCACTCAGTCAGCTTACGGTTTTATGAGGTAATAAAAATTAAAAGAAAATTTTCCAAAATATAAAAACCAAACACGTAAAAACGTAAGAAATGCGCATCAAACTATAAGCATATAGTATTGTTTTTGTTGTTGTTGTTGATATTTTTGGGAAGAACTCAATTAGTGAGATAAGCGTGTAGGAAGCGCGATGCCGGAACTGACTCTGGTGGTGAAGTAGAGAGGAAAGCGAATGGCTTCGTGGCATGAATGTCTATTGTGTGCATGCCACTGTGTGTGTGTGTGTCCATGTATGTGTAGGCAGAAAAACGTAAGAAAGCGGGCAATTTTGTCAGCTCAACGATTTTTTCCGCCTCCGCACACAAAATCGCGTGTTAATTTTCCTAAAACAAACACAACATTTCCCGACCCGATCGCTTAAGTGACTTCTTAGGCTTTAGCGAGGGCTAAGCGGAAAGGAGTCGTTAATGCTTTGCTGT
>JAYXIM010002645.1:0-20672 GCA_037575425.1 Anastrepha fraterculus
TTGCCTAGGGCCTCTAGTGTTCATCATTATGCGCGTCAGTGCTGTTACTGCCTCTGCCGCTTTGCTGCTTGCGTATGATAGGTGATCTCTGAAGTTCAGCCTATGGTCGATTAATACGCCCAGGTATTTAATGAACGGTTTCGATCCTATGGTAATATTATTTTCGCCCACCATTATATTTGCCGACTCCACCTTCTTCCTGCTGCTAATGAGCACTGCTTCCGTCTTCATACTATGCAGCGATTTAAAGGTGACATTGTGTTCCAATAAAAGCTCTTTGACTGTATTTTGCATTTAGTGAGGCCAACTGTGTATGCCCGCATTCCAAATTGAGATAAAAGAAAAAAATTGGGTTGGGTAATAAGCGCATAGCGTTTTTGCCGAAGACTTGTATTTAAACAAAACACAATAATTATATCAATACGTTAGGTTAGGTTAGGTTATGGTGGTAGTCGGCGTGCACGACTAACTCACTTAGACCTTTCAGGTCCGTTGGGATACCACTGTGCCACACGAGAACCTCATTTATCTTCCTTCGTGGAACCATTTTGTGGCTCTTATTAAACGTAGTATTGATGCTAACCCCACGCCAAACAGTTCTGTAAGAGAATTAAAAAAGTATTTATCTAGTCAACCTGCTCTGATTTTAGCTAGGGCTGGACGATGGCAAAGGAAGTGCTCGACTGTTTCTTCCTCTTCCTCATCTCTTCAACTTCTGCAATATTCATGGGAGAAAACTCCTAGTCTCGAGGAATGCCTGCCAAATAGCCAGTGACCGGTTAAACAAGCCACGACCTTGGAGATATTGTCTCTTGAGATACTAAGCAATTCCTTTGTTCTTTTCTTGTTTATTTGCGACCTTAGTAGACTAGCTGTTAGACACGTATCTTCATTTCTCCATAACCTATTGGCCTCTTGGATAATGTGTTTTTTTATTATTAGTTTACTCGTGGCCATGGGTATTGCAATGGTACTTTTATCACTGAACAGTTGGAGAGCAGTACCTTTTCTGGCTAGCTTATCAGCTTTACAGTTTCCCTCAATATCTCTATGTCCCGGAACTCAAATAAGGCTGACCTTGAATACGTCACTAATATCATTTTGAGCTGCCCGAGATTCCTGTGCAACCTTCGATCTTAGTAAAGCTGCATTCACTGATTTGATGGCCGCCTGGCTATCCGAGAATATATTTATAGTCGTTTTTGTTACAGCGTGCATATTTAGGTATGTAGCCACTTCTGTTATGGGTAGTACCTCTGCCTGGTAGACGCTGCAGTAGTCTGGTAGTCGAACGGATAGTTCCAGTCCTAATTCCTTCGAGAAAACTCCATTGCCAACCTTATCGTCTAGCTTGGAAGCATCTTGGTGTCTGCCACTCCCTTCTTGACGATATACTCGTCTTGAAGAGCCTTTCAAAGGTGAGTCTGAGGATAGAGTAGTCTATTTCTTGTCTCATTCGGTGGATGCTGGAGGACATAAAATTCGAGCTCTTGAAGTTCGGCTTTGATGACTTGAGCAACATGGGGCCTGGCGTTGTCGTGAGGGTTTATGGTTTGACCATGTCGATCAGGTATTTCAGTCGAATAGCTTCATTCGCGCGATGTAGCTGGGCAATGTGGAGCTCCTTGGCTCCCATGGCTTTCTTTTCGGCATTTCCCAGTGCCCCTTGGCCTCCCAATCCCTCCAAACACATATACATATTTGATCTTGTTCGGATGAAGATCCGGCTTGACTACCGGCTTTGGAGCCACCCACTCCTTTCTTTGCTTCATATTGATGCATAGGCACAATTTCTTATCTCCCGTGACGATTCGGAACAAAAAGCGCTGTTTATGTCCGCATGTTGCTCGATGGCGGAAGAGACGCTGAGTAGCGACTTTCTTTGCTTTTTTCGTTGAGCTTTTTCGGTGAATCCCATTGAATAAAGATGATTGAGAATCATTTCATGATCACAGCTCAATTTTTCTACCAACTAATGACTGGTTTAGCGACTGTTCTTCTTCAAAAGTGATTTGAGACGTTTTTCATCGAATTCAGAAGGACTTCCGCTGCGCGACATGGACGTCAAAGCCTCTATTGCCATTTTTGAGCTTTTCAAACCGTTTTCGTGCTGTATACTCGTCTATGACACCTTCTCCTTAAAATAAATAAATAATTGGCGCGTACACTTCTGTTAGGTGTTTAGCCGAGCTCCTTCTCCTATTTGTGGTGTGCGTCTTGATGTTGTTCCACAAATGGAGGGACCTACAGTTTCAAGCCGACTCCGAACGGCAGATATTTTTATGAGGAGCTTTTTCATGGCAGAAATACACTCGGAGGTTTGCCATTGCCTGCCGAGGGGCGACCGCTATTAGAAAAATGTTTTTATTAATTTTGCTTTCACCGAGATTCGAACCAACGACCTCTCAGTGAATTCCGAATGGTAATCACGCACCAACACATTCGGCTACGGCGGCCGCCGTCTCCATACACGTGGCTAATATTCCGGTCTGTCTCGGCAGTTTTTTGTCCTCGATGAAAGAGAGAGAAGAGCAGATGTCGAAAATGTTGATTTTTGCCTTCTGGGTATTCCATTTCTAAGCCTCAAAACTAATAAAAAATTAAATAACTCAAAGCTACAATTGACATATTTTTGTAGAGCAGAAAGAGTTCTATGAAATGAATACTTACCCTTCCCGAAACGGCAAACCAATCGTTGTAAAATTAAAAAATATATAAAAACGCTATAAACTTATTTTCCAACCCAATACATTGAGCTCAGGAACTTTTGGACGGGTTTGAATATATAATTTTTTTGTAATTTCGAATTTTATTTAAGTTTTATTTTTTTTTTTTGGAAATATAGTTCATTCTCCTACAAAAATGATCTCAAAGCTGTTTGAAAAGCTGTTGATTAAAAGACTCAATAAAATAATAGAACGAAAAAATATAATTCCAACACATCAGTTTGGTTTTCGAAGTAAACATTCTACAATCGACCAGGTGCACAGGATCACGCACGAAATAGAAAAACCACTCGAAAATAAAAAAGGATGTTCTGGCGTATTCCGCGATGTGGCAAAGGCATTCGATAAAGTTTGTCATACAGGTTTGCTTTTTAAACTAAAATTAATACTTCATAAACAATACTACGAAATCTTGGAGTCGTACTTATCAGATCGCTATTTTCGAGTCAAGCAAGATGACGCTTATTCAAGTCTTCTACAAATAAATGCAGGAGTACCTCAAGGCAGCGTTCTTGGGCCTCTGCTGTACCTTATCTTTACACATTACCTACCGTCTGATCCCAATTACGTCAGAGCAACGTTTGCAGATGACACCGCCTTGATTGCAGTTGGTGAAACTGAAAACGAATCGACAGCCACATTACAAACCGCGTTAAATAAGATCTGCCAGTGGACTAATACACGGAAAATTAAACTTAACCAAACAAAATCTGTACACGTAGTTTTCACAAACACTAAAATGCAACATATACCACTATACATAGATGATCAACAGGTCCCATACTCAAACTATGGGAAGTACCTAGGTATGACACTTGACTGCAAAATTCGATGGAAAGTGCATGTTAAGAAAAAGATGCAAGAATTGGACATCAAACTCAAAAACATGCAATGGCTCATGGGCAGCTCTCACGATAGAAAACAAGCTGTTAATTTACAAGCAGATACTAAGGCCAGTATGGAGTTATGGTGCGCAGCTATGGGGGTGCGCCAGTCAAGGTACGAAAAACCAAATCCAACACTTCCAAAATAAGGTCCTTAGGTGCATTGTCAAAGCACCATGTTACTGTAGAAGTTCCGACATTGAGCGCGACCGTAAAATAAACTCCGTCAACATTGAAATCGCAAAGATTGCAGTTGCCCATAAAAAAGACTATTAAACCACATCAATGAAGAAGCACTTAATTTAATTTAAACCAACGGATTAATACGAAGGCGCACTAAACCTAGCGATCTCATACCTCCATAGAAATGCTTTATGTCATGTAGAGTGAAAATTGTGTAATGTTATCATTCATAATTGAGTTGCTTCTTAGTCATTTGTAAATATTTATGAACTAGTTGCCAGCAATAAAAACAAAAAAACTTTGCGCAAGCTAAAAAAAATTCTGCAAATTTGCCTCAAATTTTAAATGAATTTAAATAAGAATGTTTAGAAAAATTTCGTGTATGTAGGGTTAAAGTTCGTTGAATTTTGGCGTAATAAAGTACAATTTTGAAGTGGCTCAAAAATCTCATAGATTTTAGATTTTTTTTTTCTTGCACGGTGTTGGATGTTTTTTCCCCATAAAAAAATGTGGACCATTCTTTACACAGATACGGATTTCTTGTCAGAAATATACTTGGATGTATGCAAACGTTCATTTACTAATGTGACACAGATTAAAAAAAAAATTACATTACAAGCAGAACCATCCCAATAGAAGTTACGCACTGCATTTTTGTATATACGGCTGCTTAACATGACTATTGGACGAACTCACTCCTACAAATGGAGGCACACAAGTTCTGATAGGATGAAGTATTCGCCATTGGGCACACTACAAATACAAAATTATTATTTCACTCACTCCTACAAAGCCACCTTATCCCTTCCCGACTCACGTATTTATATGTCTGTAGCTCTTTTCGTGGCTCTCTCTTCATCCATCTGCAAGAAAGAACCAACAAGTGCCAAACACTTTGCACGCATGCAGATGACATCATTTGGTAATTTTTGACAAATGACTATTGCTGGCAGTATAACCAAAGAGTTCTTTCATTCTGCACATTTCTAATGTGGCGCGGCGTCTAAAAAGCGTAAGACGAGAAGTGACATTTGCATTCAGCCAAATGGTTAGCACTTAGCCCGTAGGAGTGCGATAAAGTGTCCAGGCAAGTGTCAACGCCAAAGGCAAATTCCTCTAGCATGTGCCCAAGTTGTTGTTGTAGCTCATGTGCTCCCATATACTCGTACATATATACAAGTGACAAATAACTGAGACGTGTGTGTGTGGGTGCATCGTGCATGACAAGTTTTTCTGCTTCGACTTGCGCTTATGATGTCAAAAAATTAATTTCATACTTTAAAATTTCAATTTATTTTATGCGCTTGAACGCTTACCCCTTTCAATGGCCGCATAGCTGCTCGCTTTTGTTTCTTCGTCATAATTTTTCATGTGTGAAAGTTTTTCACTTGTCTTCCGCTCGAACTATTCAACATGTGTGTTAAGCGGCGTGCGTGTGTGTGTGGATAGCTTATATGCACGCACACACATATGGGAGGTTGGGTGTTTAGTCATTACAAATACACCAACATAGGAAAGTATGACGCGTGACAAGTGTTGCTGCTACAATTAATTACCGAACGCAAGCAGGGTTCATAAGATTGCCTTAAAGCTGGTATTTTAAAGGCGCACGCTCAAGGCTTCTTGCACTTGGAAGAAATACCTTAAATAGCTTTATCGACGTCTATAAAACAGTTTTGAGAAAGAATATCCACGAAGATTGCTTAAATACTAGCAAAAGTTTAGGAATTCGCAGTTTCCTGCCACTCTGACCTTTTTTTTAGAAAATAATGATTAAAACAAATACACCTGTGCTCAAAATAATTGGAGCTCGACTTATTGCAAGATTTCGTCAATTTATTTATTTCTTAAATCAATGTTTTTTTGTAAAAATATGGTTCAAGCTACAACAAAACCAACAACAATAAGGGATTCTCACTGAACAACTTCGACACTACAGTGGAGCTGGTATATTCTCTATAGACTTAAAATTGAAAAATCTGTGCGCCTCCCCATTGCCTGCAGTGCCTTCCAGGCGGAAGTACTGGCAATTGGGGAAGGTTGTAGCCTACTAATCGCAAATTTTTCTTTTAAGAGCAATATCGCTATTCTTTCGGATAGCTAAGCTGCAATCCAGGCACTGGGTTCGCCTACAACAACCTCTAAAGTAGTGGAACAAAGTAGAAATAGCCTCACCATCTTGAGAGTAAACCTTACTCTAACCTTGGTGCCGGGACATGGGAATATTGAAGGTAACAAAGAAGCAGATGAACTGGCAGGAAGGGGATCTGCCATGAATCTGATCTCTCCATCTACTATCCGCGATTCGAAGGTATTTTAGGGAAATTAGTTTGGAAGTATAGTGTGAATACCGATTCTGCAAGAGCATTCTCTTCGATATCGCGGATTGTAGATGGAGAGACCAGACGAAATGCAAAAATCAGCAAAACGTTATGGCCCACCTACAACCTCAAACAATCGACAATATTGTTAAACATGAAACGACGGGACGCCTGGAGACTAACGGTAGTCATAACAGGCTTTTGGTCTATCGGAGAACAAGCAGCCTAAATGGGCATCCCTCACAATTCATACTGCCATAGTAACCCATGCAAACAGCCGGAGAAAAAGGAAACAATCTTCCACTTCCTCTGTGAATGCCCTGCCCTATGGGAGGACAGAATGTTAACCCTGGGCAAACCGCTGTTCGAGAGTCTCGAGCAACTGTCTGGCTTAGACGTCAACAACCTAATAAGGTTCTTAAACCGCACAGACTGGATATAGCCATGCCGTAAATGACTGGTAAACAAGTTGGTAACGAGGAAGTGGCAACAAAATGGTGCGGAAGCGCTAGTTGAATTCTGGAAGAATCACCACAAAAACCAACCAACCAACCAATTACAAAACCCAATGACTTAAGGCCCTCACCTCATTTGAAATGTTGTTTTTTGGTGTTTCTTTAAAAACGTGTAAAAGTGGAAACCAAAACGATCTTTTATTTTTGTTTTGAGACTTTTTTTTCTGATCTATTGTTAAAAAATAAAAATTTTCTTTTCGCCATACAAGGTTCGTTCAAAAAGTAGTCAGCCTTCAAAAAATGGTATTCCAGGACTCACAGGTGTCTGAAAGTAAAAAGACAAAAAGGTTCTTGTCCAGCATGAATATCGTTATCGTGTGGCCTACGATCTATAAAAAAAAATAAATTTGACAAAATGTCGGACGTTCAAAGATGAAAACCCGTTTTTTAACCCTTTTGTTGTCCTTAAAAGTCCGAAGAAATACTCAATTTTTCTTATCACTTTTTTCGGAATGATCGTAGTTCACATGATAACAATCAATTCTACGTCAATTAAATTTTAAATTCACTCATTAAATTTGAACACATACAAGGGGAAGCCCAAAATAAACAAGACTGAACTATAATATGTAGAAACGACAGGAACTTTGTTATGATAACTTCGAGTTTATTTATTCAAAATAGTCCCCTCTGGTCTCGATACGCTGTTTTGCGCGATCTAAGGATTTTCGAAAGAGTGTTTCAGGAATGCCCTTCAACATGCTGGTGCACGCCTTTTTGGATGGCCTCTACGGACGCAAAACGTTTTCCAATGTAATTATCCACGACCAAGTGCAATTTTCCGAGTAGGTAGAAGTCACAGGGAGCCATATCAGACGATTACGGTGAGTGATTGATGGTTAAAATGTAAGTTCTAGTCAAAAAATCAGTCACGGAAGTGGATCGATGAGATGGTGCACTATCATGCAATAAGCGCCAGCTTCCTTCTTCGCGGTACTCAGGACGAATTCGACGAATGCGATGCAACAAACGCTTCAAAACGCCAAAAAGAAAATCGCATTGATGGTTTGGTCATTGGCACGAACTCCTTGCGAACAATTCCCTTGCAATCGTAAAAACAAATGAGCATCGACTTGATTTTTGACTTCTCCAAATGCAATTTTTTGTGTGGTGGCTCGTCTGGGACCTTCTATTCGGCACTTTGACGCTTAGTTTCAGGTTCGTGTTAGAAACACCACGTTTCATCACCAGTTAGAATTTTGTAATGGAAGTTTTCGTCTTTTCTCGCCTCTTTAATGAGGTCTTTCGAATGTTGAATTTTGAGCAATTTTTGGTCCTCAGTTAACTTGTACGGAATGAAACGTGGACAGACCTTTCGCAAGATCAAATGATGAGTTAAAATGC
This sequence comes from Anastrepha fraterculus, assembly GCA_037575425.1. NCBI lineage: Eukaryota > Metazoa > Arthropoda > Insecta > Diptera > Tephritidae > Anastrepha > Anastrepha fraterculus. Next base: position 7,974 of record JAYXIM010002645.1, read on the forward strand.
GATAAAGCGATGTTTTGGAGATATTCAACTCCGACTCCTTGAATTTCAGTGATGAGTTCGGTTCATTTTTGATAATCAGGAGATAGCCAGGTAGCTTGGTGTATCTTCTTATGCTGGTATTTGGGGCTGCAGACTACCATGTTTCGGGCCCAATGAAGGCGATCAGCCTCTGTCCGTTACCGGATGTTTCCCTCTTTGCCCACCCTGGCGTTGAGTCGTCAAGCCCGGCTTTTATGTCGTGGCGGGGACAGCGCTCTTAGGAACGTTCCAGGCGCTCATAGAAAGAATCTTTGGTCGTATAGTCCTTCTCTTCCATCGGGGGGGATGAACGAGATGTTAAAGAATCGGGCTTATAAATGGATTACTGCGAGGCGCTCGTCCACCGGAGTATATAACATTACTTGGCGACGAAATCCCTCTCGCACAGCAAATCCAATACCGAATTTGCGCTACTTTACATGTCAACTGTAGTAGACGTCGCAAGGCCTGAAGTTTTTCTTACCTTGGCCCGTCCATCGCATCTCTGAAATTACAGTGATGTTAATTTTTACTCCCTCAAGAACATCAACCAGCCGGGCAGAGGCACCTTCCCCATTAAGGCACCGGACATTCTAGGTGCATACCCTCAAATCATAGTCCTTAGTTCATTTGCAGTGATCGTCATCAGTATAGAAAGTTCTCATCCGAGGCTTTATTCGTGTATTCATTGGGGAAGGAGTTTCATGTGGCGATCCCAAACTCAGCTCACAGCCAGCTATTCTGTGAGAATTCGCCTTCTTACGTTGGCTCGCTCTCGGTTCTCTTGGGCCAATCCCGGAAGTTATGAGCTGGTTGAACCATATGTAGAAGAATCGTCCTGACCACTCCCAAGTGAATGACGATCAGTAACTTTCTCCACTTGCGTGGACTTCTACATAGAGTACCAACCTCCTTGAACACATTCCTAAGATAAATTATTGCTCTGTCGGGTATATGCTTTAAAATTTTAATGTCATATCGAGGGGCTTTTTGATTTTAATGTCGAAATTAATTATTTTATCTCTGTTAGTATAGTTTTTTTTGATGATTTACTCGTCTTTATTGCTTGCTGTATGAGTCGAAATCGAAGTCGTTGTTGTTTTTATTTTGGAATATATTTTTAAAATGCTGAGCTGGAATATTCGCATTAAAGTCTAATTCAACTTACGCACTTAATCATTTTTTTCAAAAACAACAAAAAACCTGTACGCGAAAAATCGCTTCAAACCTTAAATTGCACTCAAGTACTGAGCATTTCTGCTACATTGGCTTAAAGCATTTCCCAGTTATCGATTTTTGCATTTATATCCCTCAACCGCATTTTGTGTGACAGCTTCTTGTTCATTAATTTAAATGTAAATCTCTAGCCTTGACTTTCAACTGCAGGAGTGCTTTTTTGTGCACACAAATGCGCACCCCTACAAGTTGACTAAAACTTTTTCACTTTACACAGCACAATTTTACCCCAGTTCTTTTAGCAATTTCTCGCTTCTAAGACCTTCACAAATTCATTATCAAGGACGCAATCAAAAGCGGGAGCACAAAATGTCAGCAAAGTCAGCATGGAAGAAAAAAACTCCTTTATGTATAGCAATTTAATCACTAACTAACCTTGAGCGCTAATCGACACTGCTGAAACACACACCCAGCACCAGCGAAATGCTCCGCGCTGCACGCTCCCCGCATCGTCACACACAAATCCATATTTTTCACAACAGCTCCATTATTTCGCTCTACATACATCGCGTTTTACTTTCGCAGAAGGGAGCGACAGTTTGACACTAAGAGCTTGTTGCAATTGCATTCCATTACATTTCCGCTTCCGCCAACTGTCACACTTGCAATCGCAGTCAGTGCGGCCCTGAAATGTGCAGTGCACTTGGCAACAAGCGTTGGAATTTTGTGCAAGTTTGCAGCAAACAGTGCGTTGGAAATCTCTTTTGGTAGGGAAAAAGAAAAATGGCTGTGTTGCAACAATTGAACAGCGTAAGCTGCGTGCTTCTCAGATATTTGTGGTGCTGGTAGCGAGAAGACATTACGAAGGCACTAATGGTATACTTTTTTTGAATTTCCAAGGTCGCATTGGGGGTGCAGTTAGGATGGTGGGATGTGTGCGTTTGCAGATTTTCAAGGCTGCCAACCATTTGCGATAGACCAGGCACGTGTTTCTGGAAGTAAATGCAGCAGTGCACTGGGGCTTCTTGGTTCAAGTTGAAGGCGAACAGTGGTGCCGGCAAGGAGTAGCCGGCTTGTGTGATAATGCAAAGAAATATATTATAAAAAAGCACATTCTCGTATGTATGCGTGTGTTGAGTTTCGTTATGGATATCGCCTGAGCATTTTTAAATAATTTCAATTCTACTTATTTCTGGTCAGAAAATCATTAAGACAGCCAGCGTTTCGTTTTAGAAAATTATGTCATGGCTTATAAAGGTATGCGAGAGTACGAAGTAAAATATTTTAGGAAAGGATTTGCAAGTAGAGTATTTGGTTTGCTTAAAATGATCACTCCAGAAGATAACAGCCTTTTTCAAGTAAGAAGTATGTTTGTTTTTGTCCTTTTGTTTGTTTTTCGGGGAGGAAACATCAAAAGTCTAATCTCGTCAGTGTGAGACTTTAACCGGAACTAAGCCGCCTCATGAATTCTGCAGAACCTGTCTAGATGACGAAGAGGAAGAGATAGATAGGCAGTTATTTAATAAATTGGTAGATCTCAGTCCTGCGGAAATCAGGGATCTTGCAAAATTTTTGTAAAGTACCCATTAGTTTTTCCAGAGAACAAGACTGTAGAGCACTTTCTCTGTAAATATCCGGGTTTGGCAGCTAGATGACTAAGGTCCCATCAATCTTCTCGATTATATCAGCAACTCTGGCTGGCTGTAGATATCTGCCTGTTGGAGGTCTCATAATGGTATCAAAACGGGGCTTTAGTGCTACTTGAGGAGTGTCAGAGCGGCACTTCAACCATTTCACCTACCTACCTACCCACTAATGTTAGCATATAGGTATAAGGACAAGTTTCCCACGTATTAGCTCAATGGGGATATAGACCTTAGTGTATCCTATAGTGAACAACCGCTTCAGCCCAACCTAACCTAAGCCTCTTATCGTCAAAGTACCCAAAACTCTAATACTACCTTCAAGTATTTTGTAGGTAATCAATTAAATCACCAAACTCAACGTCAAATACTATCCTAAAGTAATACGTCAGAAGTTGCTTCTACGGGGTGGTCAGATTCGAGGTGATTCTTTCAATAGGATTTTTTGACAGATCACGCGGGACTACTGTACTGCACTAACATAATTTTTTTCTGTATTCATTGTCATTTCATCATAGAAAGACCTACGCCTCGACTACGTTTATAAATCGAATTTTATATTACCAAAATCGATGCTCTGCAACTTATGATGGATGGTGATGAGGCATATTTTTGGCTTAATGGCTATGACAACAAGCAAAATTGGCGTATTTGGGCTGTAGAGCATGCCCGAAGCCTTTCAAGAACAGCCATTACATACATTGAAGACAACCATTTGTTGGGCCTATGGGCTAGCGGAATCACCGGTCCACATTTCTTTAAAGACGAGGCTGGCGCCAATGTAACAGTGAATCGCGAACGCTTGCGCATCCGTGATAAGTGACCTTTGATGCCGTAAATTCAAGTCCTTGATCTTCAAAACATTTGGTTTACGGTGCAACAAGACGGCGCTACTTGCCATACAGCCCGTGAAGCAATGGACTTACTGCGTCGTCCTTTCGAGTACACAGGACAGATTTACATAAATACAAAAAAATTTAATTAAAACTGCCAGTGCCACGCCTTATTATTCCATATTTTTAATTAGGGGAAAGGGTGTTTTGCCTCGTTGCTTATACTAATCCGCTCAAGCTATTTGGCTAGGTTACTCTCACGCTTTTTCCTGTTCGCCTGTTCCAGGTCGGTATTTAACACAATTCAGTGGGAACACACGATAGACGCGATGGAACAGTGCAAATAAAGGGAGGTGGACCCACCGTCTCATCCACAACGTTGAAGATTGGCTCCAGAGAAAGCACGGAGAGTAGACTTCTATCTCTGCGAAATCATAAGTGGTCTTGGCTACTTCAAAACGTACCTTCACCGCTTTGGGCACGAAGAAAGTCCATACTCCAGCAAATGAGGAGGATGCAGAACATGTGCTTCTCGCGTGTCCCCGCTTCAGCAGCGGCTAAACTGGAAGAGACCCTTGGCAGCAGCATCATGCCCGCGAACTTAGTGCCACTGATGTTGAAGAGCCAGTACAATTGGAACAAAGTCCAACACATGGCTGCTGAAATAATGCAGGCGAGGAGGGTGCGCGAACGCCAAATAAGAACGTGAAGCAGCAAACCTATCCAGAGATGAAAACGTAGGTAAACTGACGATACCACAAACTAAGAAACTAACTTTTCTATGGTAACGAACAGGGACATGGAGGGAGGGGGCGTATAGATCCGACAGGGGTGGTTCTCTTCAGATATGACTTAACAGTGGTGATAATAGGCAAATGCAGGTTGTGACATTTTGCATCAGAACAGTAACTGACGTCGAGTGCAATGCTCAAACCGCCTCCCGACCGGTACTTTGACGGTAGGAGGTTTAGTTCGGGTTAAAGTCCCACACTGACGGGGTAAGGCTTTCGATGCCTCCTCATAAAACAAAAAACAGAAAAAGAAAAACACGATATAAAATCGGAAGGAAATATGGAAAAAAGATTCGTCTGTCAAAAACGATTGTTTTACAGATCGCAATTCGATGTTTTTCATACAAACGCTACTGAGGAGACTTGAATTGGCTGCTGACTATTGTAATATCCTTTATAAAGATATTTATGCTGATAGCTAAACGACGGTAAAAACTATAGACTCACCGATGGTGCACTCGAATTTAGTCTGGGAATGTCGGACGGGTCTCTCAGATGCAACTGAATACTTCGGTTACAAACCTAGAATGGTGAAAGGCTCCACATGGTGCAGAATATCCCGATAGTAGTTTCTTGGAGCAAGACAAGTTTAGGCCACAACTCAGCCTGGTGAAGCTGTAGGTAGGTAAAAATTAACATTAAAGGTTTCAGAGATCCTCTGATCATGGATGGATTCAGTGTTGTTAAAGCGGATTCTAAGTATAACGAAACCGCAACCCTCACTATTCCTGGAGTGGATAGAGAGAGCAAACTTTCGATTGAGCCCAATCGCTTTCGTTCCAAGTCATAAAGACATGAACAGGATCGAGGTAGTTGATAGATTAGCCAGAATGCCTGAAGCTTCTCAAGTAATTGGACCACATCACTGAAGAGGAAGTAGGAGGGAGAGAAAAAAGACTATAGAGCACACACTAACGCTGCAATGTGGATTAACGACTAGGAAGATTCTTACTGATACAGTCTATTCTCAAAAGTACTTACTATATACGCCGGCCAAGGATAATAAAGGATGAATATCTAGCGGATTTATATCCGCCAAAGGAGTAGGATTGTTTATACTGCTAGAACAACAACAATCCATCTGCACGGGCTCAAAATATGGTCTAACGACTTTTGGCTGTATTGCGATTCATACCCAAAAACACCCCAGCTCCTGCTTCTCGAATGTCCTACCAGCTCGAGGAAAAAGGAAAATATTGCGATATCGTATGGATGAAAAACGGCACTTGTAATCAGCTCAGCCCAAAAAAATCTTATATTTCATTAGAGATTTGGATATGGATGCAGTATTGTGAGGAGTTGAGAGCACAATAGAACATACCGGAACATACCTCTTTTCACATCTATTCAATAAGGTTCTCGGAACTATTTTGACATCAAAAGATACAGATTGAATGCGAAATAAAGCAAGCAGTTCGAAAAAAAAAACAAAATTATTATTCTTCGCTGAGTTAGTAATAGGTGGCCCTCCACAAAAATTTTACAAACTACCAAAGAGAAGTGAAAGAAGGATCCGGTTTTAATCAAACTAATCTTAGATAGCCGTGTAAAGTTGTGGCTCTCATTGGTGGAGTCCGAGGTGCAATTTGCATAAAACTATTTGCTTTCTTGCATAGAAACTTCAAGGACACCTAGTTGGTACAAAGGATTTCATAAAAAAGGGGTCCACTCATAAAGAATCGCCACTTCCCTTTCGTATGCTTGCATGAGTACATAGATTAGAGAGTACTAATTCGGGAAGTGCTGTGTTGGACTTGAGAAATTTACGACAACTGACAACTTACAGGACATCAATGGGTGGTATGGAGCTATTAAATTGCAGCCCTTGTCAACTCATCTTTTAAATTAGCTTGACTTTAATATTTCATCAAAATTAACTGCATTGAAAAGGAGAAGGGTGACTGGCTATGGATGTGATTAAAAATAATATACAAATATTTATTAATAACGAAATATCTTCTACTCAAACATTTCGAATATCAACAACGCTCTTTATCCTCTCATAATTTGCCATGGATAATGAAAACATTTCCTCCACTCATTGAGAATCTTTCGTAATTCGAAACACCCCTTAACTTCGAAAACAAAAACACACAATTTTTCTATTGGAATTTATTATTTGTGGTAATGAAATTTTATTTTCGTGCTTAGCATAATGTAAAGGGGAATATTTCGAATTTCGAATTGAGAATTTCGAAGCCTGAAAGTGAAGTGAAAAACCCAAAGTGGGGTAGGTTTGCGCCAATCGAATATTGAGCAACACAAGCAGAGCGCCGCAACGCTGAAAAGTAGGCATCCAATTTAGAGAATGCTATGCTCTCCACTCCAGTGCTGTACGCGCTCTCGAATTCACGACAAATGTGCGCTCTAACTCAATATGCTTTCGCTGTGAGAATCGAGCGTAAAGGTGTTACAGCGCGTTTTCAGGTTTCCTGCCAATGTAATTCGTACATACTATTGATATGAAAGTTGCTGCTGCTGCTGCTGTTGTTGCTGGTGTTGGTGGTTGGTTGAGGTAGTGGGTTAGCTGCAGTGCATTACATGAATATTTGTGTTAAGTTGTGTGCATGTGTGTGTGCCTTCGCGGTTTGGTGGTTTATGGTGTTTGCACCACCTCTTTTCCACACAATTGCCGTAGAGGGTGACTTTTGTGTTGAGCGCGCGCTCGAACTTAACTGACTGACTGCCTGACTGGCTGGCTACTGTTGCTTGCTCCTATCACAGACTTTGCTTCTATCTACATACGTGTAAGTGTATGTGTGTTGTGTGTTGTGTTCTGAGTGCTGTGTTGTGACTGCCAAGGCATGCCGTAAAAGTGGCGAATGATAACTTTTATAAAAGTCACTGCTGCAAGGATATGGCAGTCAGTCGATACAAAGCTATTGCGACGTTAGCACACAACCTTGTGCCGCGGCAGGAACTAAATTCGTCAACTTGTAACAGCGAAAGCAACAAATTCACTTGAACTAGCGTGCAGACGTAGATAAATAAAAACACGTGACTCTGAAAATTGTTAAGTATTTTGGCGCGAAAGTATTGAAAGCGCTGAGAATTGGATATTTTTGAAATAAAATATTTTTGATGCAAACTTGAGGTGATCAGAAAAGACTTGTACGGGAATTTTATAAGAAAAATTAATTTTTTAAAAAGTTTTTGTAAAAACTAACAAATATTAAACTGCGAAAATCACAAACAATTTTATGAACGCTGGCATAAGACAGTTATTTTGTGCAGCTGGGGAAGACTTATAATAAAGACAAAAAGTAATTATGCTGGAGTAGTGTGGAAATGAAAAGTTTGAGAACTTAAGTGGTTGATAATGCAAAAGAGACATACTTAAAGAATACAAAATTTTGATACATAAAAAAATAAAAATTCTGAAACTGAAAATTTTTAAAAGGAAATGAAAGTTTTACAAACACAATTTTTGAACTACATAAAAATTAGCAAATGCATAAAAATAAAAACAAATGAACTATCGGTAAGAAGTCGAAACTTAATGCAATTGAGCGAAATATTTCGGGATATTATAAAAGCAAAAACTTTTTAAGAACTTAGATGAACTGAAGCTCCAAATATAACTCCAAAATTGTGGGTATATGAAACTGAAAAAAAACTTATACAAAAAAATATTATAAAAAATTTATAATAACAAATCTATGAAAAGTTTATAACAAAAAAAAATAAATATTGTAATAAATTTATGAAATTTTTTCAATAAAAAGACTATGTAAAAAATTTTATGAAATAACAATATTACAAATTATAAAAACAAATTTAAAGCAACCTGGAAAACGAGCGGAAAAAACAACACAAAATAAAAATTTTTTATTAAAAATTTAATTACCAGTATAAAAAATTTGATTGATTGACTTTTGATATTGAAAGAAAATTTTCGAAAAATTAGAAAAAAAATTTTTGGAGACTTGGCACATCTACAAAAAAAAAACAATAAATCAATGATACTAAAAATTATTTAAAGCAATTTAATAAAAAAACACGGATATAAATTTTATGCTTAAAAAGTGTTTAAACAAAAACTGAAATGGTGATGAATAAAATTCAGTAAAATTAAAATATAAAACTAAAAAAAAATTATAATTTGTAACCGAAAATTTTTATAAAACTCTAATTAAAAATAAATGATGATAAATACTAATTAGTAAAAATCACACCAAAAACAAATTCGCTGGTAAATAAGTAAAAACTTTTAAAATTCTTTTGAATATTTTTTCAAAATTCCTCTACAAAAAGACTTATAAAAAATATAAAAAGCAAACAAACTTCAAAATAACGTTTTTGATAATATTAAAAAAAAAATTTTTAAGAATAAAATTAAAAATAAAAATATTTTTGTTTTTTAATTAAAAATAATTTAATAAAATTTAAAATAATTAATAAAGTTAAAAAATTTCAAACCGACTAAAAAAAATAATTCCAAAAATTTCACAAACTAAAAACTAAATAAATAAAAAAACAGTTCAAAAAAACATCAACTCATCCCTCATCATGGCCATCGCTTACTTCATACCCGATCAAGCCAAGCTGCTGGCGGCCAGCAGCGCCCACAGTAGCCACAACAATACTAGCTCCAATGGCGGCGGCGGTGGCGTCAGTTCCAACAACACAAGTGCATCACCGACGGCCCAAACTCATACGCAAGCAGCGCACAGCCCTGGTGGTGATGAGCACACACACAACACAGCCCACCACAGCGCCAACAACAACAATAACAACTTTCGCGCCAACATCACCATACCGCTGAGTGCCTACAGCGCCTCCACCACCGCACATTCCGACGTTGGTTGTTGGGATTTGCTGACTCAAATATTTTGCCACGCATTGCGTTTCTGCCACCAATGCGAACACCATCCGGCGATTATACAAATATCATTGGAAATCAGTAGCAGTGGACCGACAGGAGCCACCACAGTGCAAGTAGATGCGCAAGCGGCGCCAGTGCAACAGCAACAACAACAAGAGCAGCAGCAAACACACGAACCGTCAGTGTCGCCGATGCTGTTTGTGCATCCGACGATGGTGCCATCAAATGCCGCCCCACAGCATCAGAATCTGGTTGCCAGAGATGCGCAACGGCCGACGGCTGAGCGCTCGTCAGCTAGTGTTGAGACACCGGCGGCGGCGGCGGACACGAGTAACAGAAATCTTGAGCCTGGCACGCATAAGCCGCCAGCGAAGAGAAATTAAAGCAACTGAAGAAAGAAATATATGAAAAGTGCAGATGAGTGCAAAAAACGCTGAAAAACTCATGTTTTGCACCACCTTGCAGCAACGCATCGAAGCTCCGTCGGGCATTCGGAGGACAACTCTTGTAAAATACCATCATTAAGCTCAATCAAAGCGCATTGTGATTCCATGGAAAGTGACGTCTACTTTACATCAATTTACAATATTTCAAGTTATTCTTCTTCTTTTTCTGTGTTAACAAAAATTACACTCAACTAAAAGGCTATGGTAAATAAAATTCTAAATACTAAAAATAATTGAAAACATAAATGCAGTAAAAATTATTAACCCAAAAACTATTTCCTATAACTTCTAGACTTTTAAGTACTAATGAATAGCTCCAAAGTCTTTCTGTTGAGCCAAATTTTTGTGCAAATCTTTTTTTGTTTTTTGTTTTTTTTTGATACAGCCGAATTTTTGTTTGTAAAGCAAAGTCCGTTACTTTTTTAGTGGAGACCAGTTTTTGAAAATGTATTTTTCACATTTTTCTTTTTAAATATAAATGAAAGTTATAAAATACTAACCTAATATTAACTAAATGATAAGCGAATTGTGAGTAACTCGAAGTAATATAGCGAAAGGTATTGCAAAGGTCAGCTGAGCAGAATTTGTGTGACAAAATATTTTTATGAACATAACGGTAAAATGTCAGCAAACAGCAGTGTAACGGTTTCGGGTTGTAAATGTCAGTTCAATATGGCGCCAGCAGTAACAGCAGTTCAAATATATTTTTTATATTTTAATGCAAATTTGGTTCCAGTACAGATGACTAGACTAATAGAAATTTTTAAGTCTTACGACCAACCAAAAATTTCGTATAAATAGAAAGTTTTTTTCATAAAAAAAAATAAGTAAAATAACTACGCAGCAAATACCAGTGAAGTTTTGTGTGTGAAATTTGGAAACTAAAAGAAGAAATTTTACAAATTTTATTGCAAGTCTATTTCAAGCGAAGAAATAAGTTTGCACTATAAAAGTATTTTTTTTTGTGAAGGAAGAAATTTTGAGAATTGTTTTTCTGTTTTTGTTTGTTAAGAAAGAAATTTTCAGAAATTCTTTTTCTCTATTTCTTTTGTTAAGAAAGAAATTTTCACAAACTTTGTTTCTTTATTTATTTTTGTGAAGTAAGAAATTTTCAAGACATTTTTTTTTCTCATCTTTCTTCTGAAGAAAGAAATTTTCACAAACTTTTTTTCTTTATTTATTTTTGTGAAGAAAGAAATTTTAAGAAACTTTTTTTTCTCATCTTTTGTTAAGAAAGAAATTTTCACCAATTTTTTTCTCTATTTCTTTTGTTAACAAGGAAATTTTCAGAATTTTTTTTTTGTCTTTATTTTTGTGAAGAAAGAAATTTTCAAAATTTTATTTTCTCTATTTTTCTTGTGAAGGAAGAAATTTTCATAATTTTTTTTTCTATTTCTTTTGTTAAGAAAGAAGTTTTGAGAAAGCTTTTCTCCTTTCTCACATTTTCTCTATTTCTTTTGTTAAGAAGAAATTTTCAAATTTTTCTCTATTTCTTTTGTTAAGAAAGAAATTTTCACAAATCTTTTTTTCTGTATTTAGTTTAGAAAGAAGCTTTCAGAAATGTTTTTTCTTCTTCTATTATGAAAGAAATTCTCACAAATTTTTCCACTACTTCTTTTGTTAAGAAACAGATTTTCATATATATTTTTCTACTTCTTTTGTTAAGAAGAATTTTATAAATAATTTTCCCCAAAATCTTTTTATTGAACTAACTTAAAATTTACAGATATTTTTCAGACACTTCCAAGGAGTTTTAAGGAAAAAATTCCAAGTCTGTAGTAAAATTATTTTTTTGTTTTTTGAATTGCAATTCTTTGAAATAAAAATGTTAAATAATGATGCCGTAAATTTTTTAAGAACCATTTTTCAGAATTAATATTTTTCAAAATTATGCTTTCCAACATGACAAACATTTTTTTCATATAAAACAAGTAATAATTTCAGCATTTCAGGAGGAAATAAATGTTTTTCAGAAATTTCCAGTGACTTTCATAAACAATTCGACTATAAACATTTTTAATAAAATACTTGACTTAAAGATTTTAAATAATAATGCGAAAAATTGGGTGTGAAATATTCCTTCAGAAATTATATTTTTTGAAATTATACAACATAACAAACATTTTTTTTATATAAGAAAAGACAACTAATTACAAAGAAAATTTTATTTTTTAACATCACAGATATTTTTTAAACATCAAACAAAAAGTTACAGGTAATTATTTCTTCTCTCTAAAAATAATTTGCACTCAATAGAAATTTATTTTCTTAAACCACTGAATGGAAACTATTTTGCTCTCCTTCAACGAAATGGGAACAACAAAATTATACACAATTTTGTAGAAAATTTCCCGTTTTCCTAAGTTTTCCTGCATAGAAAATATTTTCTTCTCCTTCAACAAGATTACAACAACAAAATTATATAAAGTTTTATAGAAAATTTCCAGTTTTCCAAACTCCTTTTTCCATTTGAATGCATTAAAATTAAAATAAGGTAATTTTTACTTGTTTTGAGAAATATTTTTAAACTTCTAAAAACAAAAACAAAATTTTAAATAAATTTATTCGACAAGAACTGTTTGTTTTTATAGAATATTTTATGAAATGTATGTTGGAAAAAATTTATAATTAAATTTTTTTTTATAAATAATTTTGTTTTATATTCTTCTTTCTTTTTTATAACGAATTTCAGTTTTTTGTTTTTATTTATATGTTTGTAAATAATTTATTTTTTTTATTTTATGTTACATTTAAATAATATAAATAATTTGGTTGGTTGGTTTAAGGGTGACCCCGGATCGGAGTTCCACATAGACCGCAAGTTGGGTCCGTTGTGTTGCCCTAAAGCTCATTATGTTATATGATTTCCCCACCTAACCGAGATTTTTATTGTAGATTTTGGTCAAAGATATTAATTCGTTTCGAGAATTTGATGATAGATTCGATTTTCAGGTTCGAGAGTACTGA